>JAQJVK010000249.1:0-169989 GCA_035578135.1 Flexamia atlantica | reverse complement strand
ACGTAATGTTTAGTGGTTTCCGCTGCACCTTATTGATAATTATCGCCAAAACAGAGATTACAGGAAACGCCTGTCTTTGTAGGAAACCTTTCCTTTGACGCATTATCTCTACCAGTCTTTTCATTCTTGAAGTGCAACCCACCGAAATGAAAAAAAAATCAGTTCATTGGTCTGAGGTTGGAAGGAGCATCAAATGTTACATCGGGAGGGTGATGCCAGCGGTTGCGTTCGTGTTCTTTCCGACTCCTCCGACCAGTCAATGTTCGTCTTCTTCTTATCGGTGGCATTATAAATGCACCAAATCCAAAAATAGATTTTCTCAGGTTAATATAACTTCGAAAAACACTATGAGATATCGTAAACTACATTGTAAAACTGGTAACTGCAATTTTTAAAGAGCTTTAAAAACTTCATAACATAAGCTAAATTACATAATAAATATTTTAAAAAGAAAACAACTGTTGAAAACAAAGGCAAACAGCTGTAAATATAAAACTGCCAAGGTGACACTATGTCGCCTTGAAACTGCTCTTTTCGAAAAATTAATTATAATTGCTGCAGTCTGTGGTTTATTTCAGAGCTTGGCCATATGTTCCGTTTGTAAACAAAGTAAACTGAGCTTGCTTCAATGTCCATGACTAGCGCCACTGTTCCGAAACTTCAGCCCTTTACTGTTCTTTAGTGACGCCTTTTTTTAAATTCTGAGACTTATTGGCAAATCTACATAAAAATCCCTTTCATTTGACACCTCAAACGTTAAAATTCGTCCAGCCGTTACTGCGGTTGGACTGTGAAAAGAAAACCGCTTGCGTATTAATATATAGATTCAGTCTTTGTATACTTATTGTATTAGTTAAAATACTACTAGGCATGATGCAGTACATTACGCGTTTAAGGTAGACCTATTGGTATTTTTTAACACTGGTTATATTTACTCAGGAGCATCTACAGTAACACATAAAAAATCATGAAAAATAAAAAAAAATGTTCTGACAAACCAGATAGTAACAATTAATTATGTTTATAGATGAAAAAAGGTTTGTTATCCTGTAAACAATTCTTATATTTTGAGGTACTAATATAACATAGCTAATTATTTGACAAGTTAGTAAGATTTCCTTTGAACGTAGAAATAAGTGATATCCGGATCGTTTCACTAGAATTTTAACAGGAAACTGTTGCTCATAATATCTCCTTTTAAAACTATGGCCCTTCCTGCTTACAGTTTCATATCTACTATTCATACCACTTGACACTTTCTGTACCATTCTTATCCGCTCAAACAAGGGCGATTTGGGGTGGTTCAATGGAACTCAGCTAGCTAATCCGGTCAGCATTCCAGCGTCTTCTCACGTACCCCAGCGCCCCTCCCCCTTCCTCTCTCGGTGAGTCACCTCTCCCTGGGTTGTTCCAGCCCTCGTGCCCACCGTCCAGGCCAGAGGTTCTGTAAGATTTATGACCCTCTGGTACAAAAAATAAGGGTACCTCTCGTTCCTTGAGTCCGTCTCCCCTTTGATAAAGTCAGTGGTCGAACTTACTGAAAAAACTACTTTATTATACAGATCTTAATCGATTTATAAACTCGTTGGTTCAACTTTAAATAACTTAGTTTGAATTAGAACTTTTTTTAAGTTTAGACCCCAGAACTGCAAATTTTAATAAATAAAGTTTAAAATTACCTAACCGTTAACCTTTTGCAGTTGTCATGAGGTTAAAATAAGTTACACAAACACTTACACATAATCTGATAGGCCTATCACGAGGAGAGCAGGTCATGACGGTCACGGCGTACATGTGTAGACGGTATGATAAGATATTTTGAACCTTTATTGTTTTAACGTTTTTAACCTTGAGAATCAAACGTGGACATCTGGACATCCAGGTTGAATCTTCTAAGCCGTCCACATCAGATTGTAGACAAACGACTTGACATACAAAGACGAAACAAAACCTTTCCCCAATAATTCATACTCAAGGATCAACGTTAAAATATTGTTAACCTTTTTAAAATATAGGGTATTCCAAAAACCGGATGTCATGGGTTCGAATCTCAGAATTTTTAAATGTAAAAGTGTCATTTTACGCATTATTTTAAAGCTCTAAACAAGACAAACAATTTGGTGAAATAAGAATTCATTTATCTTTATTCATTTCAAAATGGAACCATTTTCGTGAAAAATGTTTGTATTTACGGAATACCCTGAATCTCGAGAACTGCAAAACATATTTTCACCACACTACGAAATCACCTGATTTACAAACGTCAAACGCGGACCGAAACACACTGTTTGCCGCCACAGGACCGAAAACGTTGGGGGCCCTAGGGCCGAAAGTCAGCTGATCGTTTATTTGTTTGAAACAACGTTAGAACATCACATAATTATACGGCATTCAATAGGTTCCAAAGACAGATAGTTGCGATCATATGATTTTCATAGCTGTGTTTGTTTGAATCATGATAAATAAGTTGTATCGTCGCTCATAACCTTAAAGTTTTGTTTTCAAGTGAGTCAAATAATATTTTTTTTTAATTATTTAGGGTATATTTCATTGTGTAGTGTGGTGGAAAATAGCGTTCGGACCTCGGCCGAAAGGGTTTTGCAGCGCTCGATTATTTCAAATTCTCGACTTCGTCTCGAATTTGAAACACGATCTCGAGCCTGCAAAACCTCATTTTCGGCCCTTGTTGCGAAATATACTATTTTGTTCTGTTTAAAAACTATTGATCCTCGTAAACTCAGCTTTAATTTAAAATAGACAACATGCCAACATTTAGAAAATACATGTTTTGGACAGTACATTTTGTTTTGTTTTAATAACGTTGGTAGCCCTGGAAAATCAAAAAAAGTTTTTGATTCTTCATTTAATGTAAATGGCAGCATATGTCAAATTGCACATCATTTTACATGTCTTGCAAATACCAACTTTCCAACTTTAACCTACCTCCTATCTTTGGTGGTTTTGTAGTTGCAAGCAAAAAATCAATTTTACCATATAAGTTAATGCTATAATTAATAATAAGCCCGTGTTAAATGTGCAGTCTTCAAGGCATTTAAATTTACATCCATAAAAGCTAGTAATGCACATTTCACATGGGCTTTATATGGTAAAATTGAGTTTTTTGCTTGTAACTACAAAACCATTAAAGGAGGTAGGTTTAAGTTGAAAAGTTGTTAGTCTTTGATGTGCTATTTGACATAATGCTGCCATTTAATTTTGTTTATTTTCAGTGCGACCAACATTAAAACAAAATAAAATGTACTGTCAAAAACTTTTATTTTCTAAACGTTGGCATGTCGATATCAAACTAGCTGATCAACACGGGTTTACCCGTGGAAAAACAGAAAATCTTCCTTGGATTCATGATTTAATGTTAAGGTTGCCATGACAACTACATGAGCTTCCCATTGAAACTTTGATGTATCATATAGGGCGTAGCTTTGAGGGAATTATTAAAAATCCGTTCTTAGTGGATGGCTATGCCCTGAGAGGAACGTTCTTGCAAAGTTTCAAGGTTCTAGGTCAAGTAGTTTGGGCTGTGGGATGATAGGTGAGTGATGGTATTTGACAAATATATAGTAGACTAGCTGATCAACACGGTTTTACCCGTGGAAAAATAGAAAACTTCCTTGGATTCATAATTTAATGTTAAGGTTGCCATGACAACTATATGAGCTTCCCTATACTTTAACATTGAAACTTTGATGTATCATAGGGCGGAGCCCTGAGGGAATTTTTAAAAATCCGTTCTTAGTGGATGTTTATGCCCTGAGAGGAACGTTCTTGCAAAGTTTCAAGGTTCTCGGTCAAGTAGTTTGGGCTGTGCGATGATAGGTGAGTGGTATTTGACAAATATATAGTAGACTAGCAGAACCCGTGGCTTCGCTCACGATAAAAATTAAAGTCTAACCTTGATATGAAGAATCTAGAGGACTGAATAGAAAATATTTATATCAAGGAATATGTCATGTAGAGATACGTTTCTTTTATGGCGGGATGTAGGACAAAATATAGGATGTAGGATACCACAGTAGATAGTGAAGGTTTTCTTTTCACCGTTATAACTCGAAAACGGCCGGACTGATTTTAACACCAAATGTGTCGATTTTAAGGTACTTCTTTGTAGATTTACCATTACGTCCATGGATTGCCTAGTAGGGCATCAATTAAGTACAGTAAAGGGCTGAATGTTCGAAACAGTTATGGTGCTATCTGTGGGCAGTATTTCAAACTCGATTCACTTAGTTTTTATCTTAAAATATGGGCGGGTAGTAATAATTTAAGATCAACCACTGATTGCAGCATTTATTTTTCCGTGAAAAGCCGGGACACCGTCGAATTAGATGAAAAAGGACTTTGCCAAATTATTGTAACTGGCATGAGTTTAATTAAAAACATAAAGGCCGGCATAAGGAAATAACTATAGCTCCCGCTGCCTAAAAAGATGGTACCACATAATGAGCTTATGATTGAACGTATAAGGTACGAAACTAAACTAAATGTAACTTTTATATAGTACGAACAACCTAACAAAATCATCAAAACAACCATAAAACTACGATAAAAGGAATCAAATTATAAATCAGCTGTAACAACGTATCCGTTTGTGAAGCTAAAATGCTTGATTGAATAAAATTGGACATTTAAACAAAAGATCATCCATTACATTAACATGGGGCATTTTCAAAGCTTCAGCTCCACGAAAAACCTCTAAAAACCTTGAATTACAAAAATCCGTTCTTGGTGAATGTCAACACTCTGTAAGGAACGTCCATGCAAATTTTCAAGGTTCTAGGTTAAGTAGTTTTGGCTGTACATAGGGTAGGTCAGTGGTATTTGACAAAAATACAGTAGAAAAGATAGTATAAATATAACTTACAATCAGGGATTTGTATAATTTATAAATTTTTACATAAGTAGATCAAAGAATCATATCATTTCAGCACATTCTATTTGTGACTGAAAAACCACTGTTCTTTTCTCTTTCCATCTTACCGGGATTTAGTCTCAAGACTCAGCCACAAAAGGCAGTATGCTCTTCACGTTTAAAACTGCGTAATTCCCGCTACCGAAATATTGATGGTGCCACTTAACTAATTAATGGTGGATTTTATCTAAACTAAATGGAACTTTTATATAGTACATAATTATATCCTTGAAACAAATCAACAAAAATCAATGAAGCCATGATCAAAGAAATCAGTTTATTACCATCTGTATCACCGTATACATTTCCGAAGCTAACTACCAGCTCATTGTTTTATGAACATTAAAAATGTAAACAAAAATCGTCCAACATACTTTTAAATGGGAAAATTTGAAAACTTCGGCCTCGCCAAAACCCCCTTTATACTACGAATTTTGTAAAATCCGTTCTTAGCGGATGCCTACGCCCTAAGAGGAACATCCATGCAAAGTTTCAAGGTTCTAGGTCAAGTAGTTTGGGCTGTACGATGTTTCCACTGAGTGGTATTTGACAAATATATAGTAGATTAAAGCTGAGTTTACGAGGATAGATAATTTTTAAATAGAACAAAAATATTGGTGGTTCTCGAGATACTGGATATTCCGTAAATACCAACGTTTTTCACGAAAATGGCCGCCATTTTGAAATGAATAAAACTAAATTAATTCTGTTTTCACCAAATTGTTATGTTTTGTTTAGAGCTTTAAAACTATAAATAATATGACAAATGTTAAATGTTTACATTTAAAAACCCTGAGATTCAAACCCATGACCTCCGGTTTTTGGAATACCCTGTATTTTAAAAAGGTTAAAATATTTAGACGTTGTTCCTTGGATATGAATTAGTAGGAACGATTTTTTTCGTCTTTGTGAGTCAAGCTTTTCGTCTACAATCTGTTGTGGACGGATTAGAAGATTCACCCTGTATATATCTACTTATTAAAAGAATTCGACGAATTTTATGTTGCAGGATATGGTCAAACTATAAAGTCAATATTGCTGTTTTGGGGTACGTTTTGTTTGAAAGCCTTGCTTAAGGACTGACTCAACTCAGTGCGTGGACCCAGAAACCCTAAAAAAACCTGAGGTACGGATTTTGCCAATTTAATTCAATAAATATATGACATTAAATCAAAACAAAAGAACAAAAACAGCTTTGACTAAGGCTCCATAACACTAAGGTGTAGCAGCGGGAGTGGGCACCTGCTTTGCTTCATTTTACTCGCATTAGGAGGGGACACGATTTTTATTTTTTATTTACTAATTCGACATATCTATCTATCTATCTTCTATCTATCTATACTATTATTAAAAAGAGGTGGTTCTGTATGTGTGTATGTATGGGATAAGTAAATTCGAAAAATACTGAACCGACTGGGTTGAAATTTCACACAGAGGTAGATCTTGAACCTAGGAAACATATAGGCCTATTCACTTCCTTAAAATCCCCTCGAGCTACACCCCGTGAACGTCCTTAGCTTCAAGGATGTAAACATTCAAATACCGAAATGTAAACAGCTATGAGTAACTACAGTTTGACAGTTCAAAGAGCAGAAGTAAGATCAGCTGTAATTTTTATCGTGAGCGAAGCCACGGGCAACTGCTAGTTGTCAATAAATATGGGTAGTTAAAAAGAACCTAACCAAAAAGTTAGACCAAATATGGACTAAATAAAAATGTTATAAGTAAAATTTGAGAAATGTTTCAAAAACTTTGGGCTCAAAAGGTTAAGGTTCAAATAAAAATAGGACATTACTGAAATTATATACGACTAATATATTTTAATATTAGTTATGGATGTAAACCAGACGTTCCCGTAATTCCATTTGAATGATGAGGGTTCGGATTTATAAACTCTTAGTTTGGTACTTTCTGATTTAATTTATTACTTTCGGCAGTTGCCTGAGAAACAACATCACCTTCAATACGTAACCAACAATGTTTGCTGCTGACTGTTGCTAAGAAACTTTCAATTAATTCATTATTTTAAAATGTGTTTTCGAAAAAGTCGACAATTTATTTAAACCAAATATATAAAAAGAATTTAAATTATAAGCAAAAGCGTGTGAACACAAACGAGAGAACACAAGAAAAACAACTCAATAACTGAGTTTTTTTTCTTGTGTTCACTCGTTTGTGTTCACACGGTTTTGCTTCTGATTTCAAATCCTATATATTTTTTGTTTAAAGAAATTGCGGAGGTTTTGGAAAAAATAACCGAATGGGTTTTTCCGAACCAAAGGTTTATGTGACCTAGGCCTGTGGGAGCCTCTTAGTCCCAAAAAAGAGTGCCCCCTGAGATGGTGGTGACGTTGCCGTCGTTCAGGGGCTTTTCACTAACATTCCACCGGTCACATTTTAGCTAAAAAATATAAAACAAGCAGTTGACTTTTTTCAGCAAGTTAAATGCTTTAAAATGTGAAATGAATAGACCTTTAATAAACTAAAATTAATGTATTTTATAGAGGACAGAAAAATTATTCATGTAACATAAAATGCAAATAATGTGAAAAATAAGCAGTTTTATTATCTGTATTATGAAATACAGAGAATGTAAAACGTATTTAGTAAAATTCCGGATGGTACCGTAATTCAAAACGTAAAAAGAAGGATGATGGCGCGGTTAAAGCGTAAGAGTTTGTAATAAACAGGCAAACAACCATTTCAGCCAAGCAACTGAGAAAAATAGAATCAAACTGGCTAACCCGTAACACACCAAAAATTTAATAAGTTACAAAACTACTGGTTCAACATTTAACGTCAAAAATTTTAAACCTTAAAGAGAAGGATGAGGATGAGGTTAACTAACGGGTCACTTCCAAAGAGATTCTAAACATTTAAAACAAATTTATTTTTTATTTATTGCAATTATTATGATTATGATTATGATTTATTAAATTAGTTAAGTATTGCCACTTTTAAACGTCACTACTTAATTTATTTAAACTTTTTTCCCGGAAAGATATTTAACAACGACGTAAGTTACTTTAAAAAAATTCAGTTATAAAAATTAGAATAAGAGTACAGTTTTAAGAGTAAGGTGAATAGTTAACGTTTTTATCTAATATTCTTAATTACATTACTTTTTAATCCAATCAGCATTTAAGACAATGTCTACATTACTGGGAAATATTAACTTTCGTTATAAAAAATCCTTTAACTTAACCTACAAAATCAAACTCGAAATGTTTGTTTTTCTGATTCGGCTATTTTGGCGCCCTCTCAAGACCTACCATGACGCAACCTTCTCAGACCACGCTTATACCAAGAGCAGTTGGGAAGAGATGTGGCATGACCCCACGTATATGATGAACTGCGCATACACAAGGGTCACGAGACCGATGATGGCGTATAGTTGAATTTTTTGGAAGACTACAAGGTGATGACTACCGAACAATCGAACTCTGCGAAGAGATTACAGAAGATCCAGCGTGTGGCATGCCTTGGTATCACAGGAGTCATGACATCGTTGTGAAGAGAGAGGCAAGGATGGTAGCGTATAAAGATGAGCTTTACAGGCAACTGGAAGTAAAATGCTTTCACAGGGTGTCCACAAAAATTTCATATTAGTTTCCCCTGACTTTAGTCAACATTAGTAGACTAATTGCGGACTGTTATATTGATTACCAATTCCGGAAAGCTTCAACATGAATAAAAAGAACGATTCTTGTTTGTACTTTCAATTTTGCATGGCAGTTAACTTTGCTGATCAATACAGTAAATATACAGCTGTTTAGTTTTTATTGTTGTAGATTATTCATGTTTTTGTTTACTTACTTTGAAAAAAATTACTGTTATACAGAATTTAAATTAAACTTAGGCTTAGATATCCCTCGTGTGAATGACATCCCACAGCTAGTCTGAATAATTTAAAATAAATATCAAAAATGTTGGACCAAAAAAGTAAAACTAGCTTCTTCCTTCCCCTAGCTGGCCTATTACTCCCTCCACTTTCTTTTTCCTTCCTTGATTTTCTATATTTATTCATTTTATATCTATTTAAGGTACACATTAACTACAAGTTTTCAGTATAATTTATCACAATTTACTCTTAAGAATGTTTAGAAATATTCTCAATATTAAAAAATTTTCTAGATCTAGAATAAGTCAAGATGATGCGACTTGAAAAGGAATTCCTGTTAAAGCAATAAAAAATGGTTCACTGAATAGTAACACTTGTTCAGACTGATTGATTATAAGTAATTGTAAATAAAATTAATGCCAATTACAAATAAATTCAAACAACAGTGAATCAATGGTAAATCAGAGATAGATAACATCTATCATTGATGTGAATCACCATTGCCATTTTTCAGCATAATTTCTTATTTCCCTGACTTTCCCTGACCAAACATCAAATTCCCTGACTTTCCCTGACCAAAATCTATTTCCCTGACTTTCCCTGACTATCAGGGGTGCCCAGAAGGGGGGGGGGCATGGCGCAATTTGCGCCAAAATTTTGGGGGGGGGCATGATTTTTCGGGCGGAATTTTGGTTTTTTGTGAGCAATTTTAAACCAGCGAATAAGGGAAAATTACAAACAAATAAATGATCATAACCATACGCAACAGTTAAAAGTATTGTTTATTTATCTAACCATTTCATTAGGATTGCTATCGTCATATGAATGTTCGCCATGTAAACCATCCTCGGAATCTCCACGTCAATCCATAATTGTTAAATTATTTTGAAAGGCGGTTGGCAATGGCTCGACTGGCAACCCTGTCTGACATCGGGCCCATAAGAAACAGGGTCTTAAAAAAAACAAAAAAAAAACAGGGGGGCTGTTTTTAAAAGACGGGGTCTGTGGCCCCGGTCTGACACAGCCGTAAGCAATGTTGCCAAAAACCGGATATTTACCCAGTTTTCGGGTATTTTTAAGGCCGTGGGGAGATTTGGCGGTGATTGAAAAAACCGGGTTTAACCGGGGATGTAAGACTTGGGTTGAGGAAATTTACTCAACAAAAAACGGGTAAAATCGGGGATTTTCACAAGGATTTATTGGAACTCTATATATTTTATTTTTTGAACGAAAGTTGGTATTATGTATTTGGTATGGTTGTACTGTATTGGTTATTTCGTTAAAGTGTTACCAGAAACCGGGTTTTAGCCCGGTTTGCGGATATTTTGATGTCCATTTGGGGACTTAATTGAGAGCTTTAAGAAAAATCGAATAAATTCCGGGATTTTAGACTTAAACTGCGGGGATTTACCCGGCATCCCAAATACATAAATATCCCCGTTGCAGCAGACCTGCATACTCAGCGAATTTCAAATGCAAAACAACGTATTTCAAGCAAACATAGCAAGATTTGACATGTTTTGGTAAGCTCCATAAGAATAACATGGGAAATGAGTATGCAGGTTTGCTGCTACAGGTATTTTAAAACTGGATGGTTTTAATTCAATATTTAGTAGATCTGAACTAGAAGAAGCCATTTACCAAGTTTTATCAAGATATGTTGAGAAATAAGCGAGATATAGAATTTTACTTATTTCCCATAAGGTTAACATTGGGACAACGTACTGTGTTTACCACTTTCAATATCTCGGTAACCAATGGGCATAGAGCAGTGATTCAAAATACTAAATTGTTTGTTTTTTTGAGCTGAATTCAATGGTGCCCACAAAAATTTGATAAATTTTATTTTTCTATGTAAAAAACTCAAAAAACCCATTTTTGGGGGGGTTTATCCCCCTTTACTCCCCCTTCCGGTGGTCCGATCGGGCTGGTTCACGAACTCGTCCAATTGATTACCACTTTACATGTCCGTACCAAATTTCATAAAGATCGGACCATTTTTGCGGCCGCTATCGTGCTAACAGACACATATATATATATATATATATATATATATATATATATAAAAATTCAAACGAATAGTGTTTTTGGCTTCTGGGGGCCCCAAAACGAAAAGTTATAGTGGTCCCGAGCTTAGGTCTTACCATGAGACCTACGGTAATAGCTTCTTCCCTATAGGGGAAATTCGCTAAAAACGGGTAAAGCCGGGGACTTTTGCATTATGGTTTGCTTTGCAAATATCCAATGTCCATATAAGGTGAGAAAAATAATTTTGTTTTTATGGTTTTCAAGAACAATACTTGAGGTAAATATAGACGTATTTTAATACATACTGTGCAGTTTATTGTTGTAATATTTCCCTCCTTACCCATCAAGTTTAGGAAAGTATCCGTTTTTGGTTGTTTTCAAAGTCGTTACGTGGTTTTTCGGCTAACTACCCGGATTTTGGTAACTGGAGCGATTTTGCAGGGATTAGCACCGAAAAACCGGGTAAAAGTGAGGATTATTAATGGAGTTGGCGGGTAAAATGCCAAATCCTGTGCAATGCAACACTGGCCGTTAGAGATTAGACTATAGCAACAGTCAACAGTCGTATGAAGCACGGTTGGTGTGCCTGCTTGGGCTGCGGTGAGGCAGTTTTACAAATAGTTTTATTACTGAGAAAAGTGAATGGTGATTATAGGTTCACATTTTGTTGTAGGTTCACATAGTGATATCGTGGTTGGATATTAATTTTAGCTAGTTAGATATACAGAAACTGAATTGTATTCTGTATTTTTTTATCTGTGGCAAACTACGGAGTGGTTATATGTGTGTTTTGTTCAATGAACAGTAGGCCTCCCAGCCTAGTCAAGTAGTTTAGTCTTTGAGGATTGAAATTAAAATCGACAACGGACCATCGAAAAAGTACGTTCCAGACATCGACGTTCCAGACCCAAGTCAATCAACAAGCACAAAATGACGTTGACGTTCCTCATACCTCTACCAGCACCCAAGACCAAGATGTTTTTTTACCAACAAGCATTTAATATGTTTTTGAACCTATCTGCGAGAACGTTGACATTTCAATATTACTGTTTCGGAGTTTAATGATGTAAAATCTCAACAATATATTATATTTACAGCCAAGTTCATTCATTACGTAATTTATCAAATGTAAAAAAAAATTAATTTCTGGTTATTGTAAAAACCAATTTATGGAAACCATTTTAAATTAATGCACCACTAAACTGCGAAAATTACAAATACTTGTAGGCTGCAAAAGATTTTCCGCCACACGTCGACGTAGTCACCAGTTTTACTAACTTTATTTGGTAGCCGAAACCAGCTTTTTTCTGCCAGAGGGCCCGGCCCTAGGGCCAAAAGTCAGCTGATCGTTTATTTGCTTGAATCAACGTGAGAACAACGTATAATTATTGAGCACTCAATATGCTCCAAAGACGATCATATGATTGCGATCATATGACTTTCATAGCTCACTTGTATTTGTTTAAACCATGATAAAGAAGTCGCTCATAACCTCAAAGTTTTGTTTTCAAGTATGTCAAATAAATAATACGATTTTCATGTGATATATGCTATATTTCAATGTGTGTGTGGTGGTCCGCACTTCGGCCGAAAGGGTTTTGATTTTGGGTTTTGCTGCAAAACCTCATTTTCGGCCCTTGCGTTACGAAAGATACCATCACAACACTGATTATTTTTATGTATCACTAGTTGCACATACTGTAAAAAGTACTTCATTATTTTCATTAACTAGCAACATATTAGTGACTTTTTTATTCACGCTATTGGAACTAAACTTACCTATAAATAAATGTGTTTTATATATTGAAGTGATATCACTTTATTACCTAATGCTGGTATGCTTTATTACTGTATGCTTTATCACTTTATTACTTGATACTTAGTAGTCATTTGTGTTTTTAAGAGTTTGGTAAACAAAACGCAATGATACCCTTTGATAGGGCAGGATATGAGGTGTGTGTTTTTATTGACATACTACTAACTAATGTTAGAAATTAAAGTGTGGGGGGTGGTCATGTTTTTGGGGGGGGCATTAGGCTCGGTTTGGGGGGGGGCATGCGCCATTGCCCTTGGGGGGGCTGGGCACCCCTGCTGACTATCCCTGATTTTCCAGAATGTGGACACCCTGTTTCAGGATAAAAGGATTGTGAACACTCTGAGGATGACACCATTCAGGATGATAAAGATCACAGATCTAGAGAAGCCATACAATATCAACATTCTTGACAGGGCTGTCTGGGGAAAAATAAACCTAAGTAAATGAAGAGAGACATCACCTGCACCATACAGATGGCACGTCAAAGTCAACCGGAACAGAGGCCAGATATTCGGTGCCAGAATCGTAAGCCTGGGGAAAGACTTCATTCCAAGCAAATACTTAGCCTGAGTGCGAGACTGTGTGTGAAGCGTTGTCTTAGAGGCCACGCCATATACAATAACTCAGACAGCATTAATTATTAATGGTACTTGACAGTTACAACTTCGCCTCTAAGGCAATTTGGGACGGTCATCAGGTCATGAAAATCCTAATGGAAAACATCTAGGGGGAAATATCCTGGAGTTGGTTTCCAGGGCTTAAAGGCATTGCTGGCAATGAGCGAGCTGACAAGTGGGCAACAGGGGAGCTGAGAGCCGCTCATCGGTCCAGAGCCAACGTGCGGTGTTGCCTAGAACGGCGGGAAACTGTTCGCCAGAGAATAGGCAGGAAACATCGAAAGAGCTGGGAACGAGCAGCTGAATAGAAGGATTTTGCGGAAAGTGTTTGTCTTCATCAGCGGCCACTGGGAATTCCGTGGACACCTACACAAGATGAGAATCCTTGTTGATAGCCTATGATGAAGGAAGTGCGGATAAGAGGAGGAAACATCCCTCCACGTGTTGTTTGATTGCCCAGCCCCACAAGTTCTCAGTGCAAGACCCCTTGGTCTACCAATGAGTAACCAAAGGGGTAGAGCAGGGAATCACCGTCAAGAGGACCTCATGGTTTCTTAAGGATTTTATGGAAATGAGGACTGTGACTCAGGGTGCTTCGTAAGCTGATTTAGCTGCGATCCCATCCCTTACTTAACTAGGAAGCCTGGCCCTCTGCTCATTGAAAGTGTGGAGCTGGGCCGATCGCCACAGTATGGGCGATGTCTCGGTGTGGCAGATCGTAGCCAAGTGTGCGGGACCGGACAGTAGTGAATGTCACTGGCCTTGAGCGAGGTGGAGCGACGCTGGGCCGATCGCCACAGTATGGGCGATGTCTCGGTGTGGCAGATCGTAGCCAAGAGTACAGGACCGGACAGTAGTGAATGTCACTGGCCTTGAGCGAGGTGGAGCGACGCTGAGCCGATCGCCACAGTATGGGCGATGTCTCGGTGTGGCAGATCGTAGCCAAGTGTACAGGACCGAGCAGTAGTGAATGTCACTGGCCTTGAGCGAGGTGGAGCGACGCTGAGCCGATCGCCACAGTATGGGCGATGTCTCGGTGTGGCAGATCGTAGCCAAGTGTACAGGACCGAGCAGTAGTGAATGTCACTGGCCTTGAGCGAGGTGGAGCGACGCTGAGCCGATCGCCACAGTATGGGCGATGTCTCGGTGTGGCAGATCGTAGCCAAGAGTACAGGACCGGACAGTGATGAATGTCACTGGCCTTGAGCGAGGTGGAGCGACGCTGAGCCGATCGCCACAGTATGGGCGATGTCTCGGTGTGGCAGATCGTAGCCAAGAGTACAGGACCGGACAGTAGTGAATGTCACTGGCCTTGAGCGAGGTGGAGCGACGCTGAGCCGATCGCCACAGTATGGGCGATGTCTCGGTGTGGCAGATCGTAGCCAAGTGTGCAGGACCGGACAGTAGTGAATGTCACTGGCCTTGAGCGAGGTGGAGCGACGCTGGGCCGATCGCCACAGTATGGGCGATGTCTCGGTGTGGCAGATCGTAGCCAAGAGTACAGGACCGGACAGTAGTAAATGTCACTGGCCTTGAGCGAGGTGGAGCGACGCTGAGCCGATCGCCACAGTATGGGCGATGTCTCGGTGTGGCAGATCGTAGCCAAGTGTACAGGACCGAGCAGTAGTGAATGTCACTGGCCTTGAACGAGGTGGAGCGACGCTGAGCCGATCGCCACAGTATGGACGATGTCTCGGTGTGGCAGATCGTAGCCAAGTGTGCAGGACCGAGCAGTAGTGAATGTCACTGGCCTTGAGCGTGGTGGAGCGACGCTGAGCCGATCGCCACAGTATGGGGGATGTCTCGGTGTGGCAGATCGTAGCCAAGTGTGCAGGACCGGACAGTAGTGAATGTCACTGGCCTTGAGCGTGGTGGAGCGACGCTGGGCCGATCGCCACAGTATGGGCGATGTCTCAGTGTGGCAGATCATAGCCAAGTGTGCAGGACCGAGCAGTAGTGAATGTCACTGGCCTTGAGCGTGGTGGAGCGACGCTGAGCCGATCGCCACAGTATGGACGATGTCTCGGTGTGGCAGATCGTAGCCAAGTGTGCAGGACCGGACAGTAGTGAATGTCACTGGCCTTGAGCGTAGTGGAGCGACGCTGAGCCGATCGCCACAGTATGGACGATGTCTCGGTGTGGCAGATCGTAGCCAAGTGTGCAGGACCGGACAGTAGTGAATGTCACTGGCCTTGAGCGTGGTGGAGCGACGCTAAGCCGATCGCCACAGTATGGACGATGTCTCGGTGTGGCAGATCGTAGCCAAGTGTGCAGGACCGGACAGTAGTGAATGTCACTGGCCTTGAGCGTGGTGGAGCGACGCTAAGCCGATCGCCACAGTATGGGCGATGTCTCAGTGTGGCAGATCGTAGCCAAGAGTACAGGACCGGACAGTAGTGAATGTCACTGGCCTTGAGCGTGGTGGAGCGACGCTGAGCCGGTCGCCACAGTATGGACGATGTCTCGGTGTGGCAGATCGTAGCCAAGTGTGCAGGACCGGACAGTAGTGAATGTCACTGGCCTTGAGCGTGGTGGAGCGACGCTAAGCCGATCGCCACAGTATGGACGATGTCTCCGTGTGGCAGATCGTAGCCAAGTGTGCAGGACCGGACAGTAGTGAATGTCTCTGGCCTTGAGCGTGGTGGAGCGACGCTGAGCCAGTCGCCACAGTATGGGCGATGTCTCGGTGTGGCAGATCGTAGCCAAGAGTACAGGACCGAGCAGTAGTGAATGTCACTGGCCTTGAGCGTGGTGGAGCGACGCTGAGCCGATCGCCACAGTATGGGCGATGTCTCGGTGTGGCAGATCGTAGCCAAGTGTGCAGGACCGGACAGTAGTGAATGTCACTGGCCTTGAGCGAGGTGGAGCGACGCTGAGCCGATCGCCACAGTATGGGCGATGTCTCGGTGTGGCAGATCGTAGCCAAGTGTGCAGGACCGGACAGTAGTGAATGTCACTGGCCTTGAGCGAGGTGGAGCGACGCTGAGCCGATCGCCACAGTATGGGCGATGTCTCGGTGTGGCAGATCGTAGCCAAGTGTGCAGGACCGGACAGTAGTGAATGTCACTGGCCTTGAGCGAGGTGGAGCGACGCTGAGCCGATCGCCACAGTATGGGCGATGTCTCGGTGTGGCAGATCGTAGCCAAGTGTGCAGGACCGGACAGTAGTGAATGTCACTGGCCTTGAGCGAGGTGGAGCGACGCTGAGCCGATCGCCACAGTATGGGCGATGTCTCGGTGTGGCAGATCGTAGCCAAGTGTGCAGGACCGGACAGTAGTGAATGTCACTGGCCTTGAGCGAGGTGGAGCGACGCTGAGCCGATCGCCACAGTATGGGCGATGTCTCGGTGTGGCAGATCGTAGCCAAGTGTGCAGGACCGGACAGTAGTGAATGTCACTGGCCTTGAGCGAGATGGAGCGACGCTGAGCCGATCGCCACAGTATGGGCGATGTCTCGGTGTGGTAGATCGTAGCCAAGAGTACAGGACCGGACAGTAGTGAATGTCACTGGCCTTGAGCGTGGTGGAGCGACGCTGAGCCGGTCGCCACAGTATGGGCGATGTCTCGGTGTGGCAGATCGTAGCCAAGAGTACAGGACCGGACAGTAGTGAATGTCACTGGCCTTGAGCGTGGAGGAGCGACGCTGAGCCGATCGCCACAGTATGGGCGATGTCTCAGTGTGGCAGATCGTAGCCAAGAGTACAGGACCGGACAGTAGTGAATGTCACTGGCCTTGAGCGTGGTGGAGCGACGCTGAGCCGGTCGCCACAGTATGGGCGATGTCTCGGTGTGGCAGATCGTAGCCAAGAGTACAGGACCGGACAGTAGTGAATGTCACTGGCCTTGAGCGTGGTGGAGCGACGCTGAGCCGATCGCCACAGTATGGGCGATGCCTCGGTGTGGCATATCGTAGCCAAGTGTGCAGGACCGGACAGTAGTGAATGTCACTGGCCTTGAGCGTGGTGAAGCGACGCTGAGCCGATCGCCACAGTATGGGCGATGTCTCGGTGTGGCAGATCGTAGCCAAGTGTGCAGGACAGAACAGTATAAAGAATGTCACTGGCCTTGAGCGTGGTGAAGCGACGCTGAGCCGATCGCCACAGTATGGGCGATGCCTCGGTGTGGCATATCGTAGCCAAGTGTGCAGGACCGGACAGTAGTGAATGTCACTGGCCTTGAGCGTGGTGAAGCGACGCTGAGCCGATCGCCACAGTATGGGCGATGTCTCGGTGTGGCATATCGTAGCCAAGTGTGCAGGGCAGAACAGTATAGTGAATGTCACTGGCCTTGAGCGTGGTGAAGCGACGCTGAGCCGATCGCCACAGTATGGGCGATGTCTCGGTGTGGCAGATCGTAGCCAAGTGTGCAGGACAGAACAGTAGTGAATGTCACTGGCCTTGAGCGTGGTGGAGCGACGCTGAGCCGATCGCCATAGTATGGGCGATGTCTTGGTGTGGCAGATCGTAGCCAAGTGTGCAGGACCGGACAGTAGTGAATGTCACTGGCCTTGAGCGTGGTGGAGCGACGCTAAGCCGATCGCCACAGTATGGACGATGTCTCCGTGTGGCAGATCGTAGCCAAGTGTGCAGGACCGGACAGTAGTGAATGTCACTGGCCTTGAGCGTGGTGGAGCGACGCTGAGCCGATCGCCACAGTATGGGCGATGTCTCGGTGTGGCAGATCGTAGCCAAGTGTGCAGGACAGAACAGTAGTGAACGTCACTGGCCTTGAGCGTGGTGGAGCGACGCTGAGCCGATCGCCACAGTATGGGCGATGTCTTGGTGTGGCAGATCGTAGCCAAGTGTGCAGGACCGGACAGTAGTGAATGTCACTGGCCTTGAGCGTGGTGGAGCGACGCTAAGCCGATCGCCACAGTATGGACGATGTCTCCGTGTGGCAGATCGTAGCCAAGTGTGCAGGACCGGACAGTAGTGAATGTCACTGGCCTTGAGCGTGGTGGAGCGACGCTGAGCCGATCGCCACAGTATGGGCGATGTCTCAGTGTGGCAGATCGTAGCCAAGTGTGCAGGACCGGACAGTAGTGAATGTCACTGGCCTTGAGCGTGGTGGAGCGACGCTGAGCCGATCGCCACAGTATGGGCGATGTCTCGGTGTGGCAGATCGTAGCCAAGTGTGCAAGACCGAGCAGTAGTGAATGTCACTGGCCTTGAGCGAGGTGGAGCGACGCTGAGCCGATCGCCACAGTATGGGCGATGTCTCGGTGTGGCAGATCGTAGCCAAGTGTGCAGGACAGTACAGTAGTGAATGTCACTGGCCTTGAGCGTGGAGGAGCGACGCTGAGCCGATCGCCACAGTATGGGCGATGTCTCGGTGTGGCAGATCGTAGCCAAGTGTGCAGGACCGGACAGTAGTTAATGTCACTGGCCTTGAGCGTGGAGGAGCGACGCTGAGCCGATCGCCACAGTATGCGGGCGATGTCTCGGTGTGGCAGATCGTAGCCAAGTGTGCAGGACCGGACAGTAGTGAATGTCACTGGCCTTGAGCGTGGTGGAGCGACGCTGAGCCGATCGCCACAGTATGGGCGACGTCTCGGTGTGGCAGATCGTAGCCAAGTGTGCAGGACCGGACAGTAGTGAATGTCACTGGCCTTGAGCGTGGAGGAGCGACGCTGAGCCGATCGCCACAGTATGGGCGATGTCTCGGTGTGGCAGATTGTAGCCAAGTGTACAGGACCGGACAGTAGTGAATGTCACTGGCCTTGAGCGTGGAGGAGCGACGCTGAGCCGATCGCCACAGTATGGGCAATGTCTCGGTGTGGCAGATTGTAGCCAAGTGTACAGGACCGGACAGTAGTGAATGTCACTGGCCTTGAGCGTGGTGGAGCGACGCTGAGCCGGTCGCCACAGTATGGGCGATGTCTCGGTGTGGCAGATCGTAGCCAAGAGTACAGGACCGGACAGTAGTGAATGTCACTGGCCTTGAGCGTGGAGGAGCGACGCTGAGCCGATCGCCACAGTATGGGCGATGTCTCAGTGTGGCAGATCGTAGCCAAGAGTACAGGACCGGACAGTAGTGAATGTCACTGGCCTTGAGCGTGGTGGAGCGACGCTGAGCCGGTCGCCACAGTATGGGCGATGTCTCGGTGTGGCAGATCGTAGCCAAGAGTACAGGACCGGACAGTAGTGAATGTCACTGGCCTTGAGCGTGGTGGAGCGACGCTGAGCCGATCGCCACAGTATGGGCGATGCCTCGGTGTGGCATATCGTAGCCAAGTGTGCAGGACCGGACAGTAGTTAATGTCACTGGCCTTGAGCGTGGAGGAGCGACGCTGAGCCGATCGCCACAGTATGCGGGCGATGTCTCGGTGTGGCAGATCGTAGCCAAGTGTGCAGGACCGGACAGTAGTGAATGTCACTGGCCTTGAGCGTGGTGGAGCGACGCTGAGCCGATCGCCACAGTATGGGCGACGTCTCGGTGTGGCAGATCGTAGCCAAGTGTGCAGGACCGGACAGTAGTGAATGTCACTGGCCTTGAGCGTGGAGGAGCGACGCTGAGCCGATCGCCACAGTATGGGCGATGTCTCGGTGTGGCAGATTGTAGCCAAGTGTACAGGACCGGACAGTAGTGAATGTCACTGGCCTTGAGCGTGGAGGAGCGACGCTGAGCCGATCGCCACAGTATGGGCGATGTCTCGGTGTGGCAGATTGTAGCCAAGTGTACAGGACCGGACAGTAGTGAATGTCACTGGCCTTGAGCGTGGTGGAGCGACGCTGAGCCGATCGCCACAGTATGGGCGATGTCTCGGTGTGGCAGATCGTAGCCAAGAGTACAGGACCGGACAGTAGTGAATGTCACTGGCCTTGAGCGTGGAGGAGCGACGCTGAGCCGATCGCCACAGTATGGGCGATGTCTCAGTGTGGCAGATCGTAGCCAAGAGTACAGGACCGGACAGTAGTGAATGTCACTGGCCTTGAGCGTGGTGGAGCGACGCTGAGCCGGTCGCCACAGTATGGGCGATGTCTCGGTGTGGCAGATCGTAGCCAAGAGTACAGGACCGGACAGTAGTGAATGTCACTGGCCTTGAGCGTGGTGGAGCGACGCTGAGCCGGTCGCCACAGTATGGGCGATGTCTCGGTGTGGCAGATCGTAGCCAAGAGTACAGGACCGGACAGTAGTGAATGTCACTGGCCTTGAGCGTGGTGGAGCGACGCTGAGCCGGTCGCCACAGTATGGGCGATGTCTCGGTGTGGCAGATCGTAGCCAAGAGTACAGGACCGGACAGTAGTGAATGTCACTGGCCTTGAGCGTGGAGGAGCGACGCTGAGCCGATCGCCACAGTATGGGCGATGTCTCAGTGTGGCAGATCGTAGCCAAGAGTACAGGACCGGACAGTAGTGAATGTCACTGGCCTTGAGCGTGGTGGAGCGACGCTGAGCCGGTCGCCACAGTATGGGCGATGTTTCGGTGTGGCAGATCGTAGCCAAGAGTACAGGACCGGACAGTAGTGAATGTCACTGGCCTTGAGCGTGGTGGAGCGACGCTGAGCCGATCGCCACAGTATGGGCGATGCCTCGGTGTGGCATATCGTAGCCAAGTGTGCAGGACCGGACAGTAGTGAATGTCACTGGCCTTGAGCGTGGTGAAGCGACGCTGAGCCGATCGCCACAGTATGGGCGATGTCTCGGTGTGGCAGATCGTAGCCAAGTGTGCAGGACAGAACAGTATAGTGAATGTCACTGGCCTTGAGCGTGGTGAAGCGACGCTGAGCCGATCGCCACAGTATGGGCGATGCCTCGGTGTGGCATATCGTAGCCAAGTGTGCAGGACCGGACAGTAGTGAATGTCACTGGCCTTGAGCGTGGTGAAGCGACGCTGAGCCGATCGCCACAGTATGGGCGATGTCTCGGTGTGGCATATCGTAGCCAAGTGTGCAGGACAGAACAGTATAGTGAATGTCACTGGCCTTGAGCGTGGTGAAGCGACGCTGAGCCGATCGCCACAGTATGGGCGATGTCTCGGTGTGGCAGATCGTAGCCAAGTGTGCAGGACAGAACAGTAGTGAATGTCACTGGCCTTGAGCGTGGTGGAGCGACGCTGAGCCGATCGCCATAGTATGGGCGATGTCTTGGTGTGGCAGATCGTAGCCAAGTGTGCAGGACCGGACAGTAGTGAATGTCACTGGCCTTGAGCGTGGTGGAGCGACGCTAAGCCGATCGCCACAGTATGGACGATGTCTCCGTGTGGCAGATCGTAGCCAAGTGTGCAGGACCGGACAGTAGTGAATGTCACTGGCCTTGAGCGTGGTGGAGCGACGCTGAGCCGATCGCCACAGTATGAGCGATGTCTCGGTGTGGCAGATCGTAGCCAAGTGTGCAGGACAGAACAGTAGTGAACGTCACTGGCCTTGAGCGTGGTGGAGCGACGCTGAGCCGATCGCCACAGTATGGGCGATGTCTTGGTGTGGCAGATCGTAGCCAAGTGTGCAGGACCGGACAGTAGTGAATGTCACTGGCCTTGAGCGTGGTGGAGCGACGCTAAGCCGATCGCCAAAGTATGGACGATGTCTCCGTGTGGCAGATCGTAGCCAAGTGTGCAGGACCGGACAGTAGTGAATGTCACTGGCCTTGAGCGTGGTGGAGCGACGCTGAGCCGATCGCCACAGTATGGGCGATGTCTCAGTGTGGCAGATCGTAGCCAAGTGTGCAGGACCGGACAGTAGTGAATGTCACTGGCCTTGAGCGTGGTGGAGCGACGCTGAGCCGATCGCCACAGTATGGGCGATGTCTCGGTGTGGCAGATCGTAGCCAAGTGTGCAGGACAGTACAGTAGTGAATGTCACTGGCCTTGAGCGTGGAGGAGCGACGCTGAGCCGATCGCCACAGTATGGGCGATGTCTCGGTGTGGCAGATCGTAGCCAAGTGTGCAGGACCGGACAGTAGTTAATGTCACTGGCCTTGAGCGTGGAGGAGCGACGCTGAGCCGATCGCCACAGTATGCGGGCGATGTCTCGGTGTGGCAGATCGTAGCCAAGTGTGCAGGACCGGACAGTAGTGAATGTCACTGGCCTTGAGCGTGGTGGAGCGACGCTGAGCCGATCGCCACAGTATGGGCGACGTCTCGGTGTGGCAGATCGTAGCCAAGTGTGCAGGACCGGACAGTAGTGAATGTCACTGGCCTTGAGCGTGGAGGAGCGACGCTGAGCCGATCGCCACAGTATGGGCGATGTCTCGGTGTGGCAGATTGTAGCCAAGTGTACAGGACCGGACAGTAGTGAATGTCACTGGCCTTGAGCGTGGAGGAGCGACGCTGAGCCGATCGCCACAGTATGGGCGATGTCTCGGTGTGGCAGATTGTAGCCAAGTGTACAGGACCGGACAGTAGTGAATGTCACTGGCCTTGAGCGTGGTGGAGCGACGCTGAGCCGATCGCCACAGTATGGGCGATGTCTCGGTGTGGCAGATCGTAGCCAAGTGTGCAGGACCGGACAGTAGTGAATGTCACTGGCCTTGAGCGAGATGGAGCGACGCTGAGCCGATCGCCACAGTATGGGCGATGTCTCGGTGTGGTAGATCGTAGCCAAGAGTACAGGACCGGACAGTAGTGAATGTCACTGGCCTTGAGCGTGGTGGAGCGACGCTGAGCCGGTCGCCACAGTATGGGCGATGTCTCGGTGTGGCAGATCGTAGCCAAGAGTACAGGACCGGACAGTAGTGAATGTCACTGGCCTTGAGCGTGGAGGAGCGACGCTGAGCCGATCGCCACAGTATGGGCGATGTCTCAGTGTGGCAGATCGTAGCCAAGAGTACAGGACCGGACAGTAGTGAATGTCACTGGCCTTGAGCGTGGTGGAGCGACGCTGAGCCGGTCGCCACAGTATGGGCGATGTCTCGGTGTGGCAGATCGTAGCCAAGAGTACAGGACCGGACAGTAGTGAATGTCACTGGCCTTGAGCGTGGTGGAGCGACGCTGAGCCGATCGCCACAGTATGGGCGATGCCTCGGTGTGGCATATCGTAGCCAAGTGTGCAGGACCGGACAGTAGTGAATGTCACTGGCCTTGAGCGTGGTGAAGCGACGCTGAGCCGATCGCCACAGTATGGGCGATGTCTCGGTGTGGCAGATCGTAGCCAAGTGTGCAGGACAGAACAGTATAGTGAATGTCACTGGCCTTGAGCGTGGTGAAGCGACGCTGAGCCGATCGCCACAGTATGGGCGATGCCTCGGTGTGGCATATCGTAGCCAAGTGTGCAGGACCGGACAGTAGTGAATGTCACTGGCCTTGAGCGTGGTGAAGCGACGCTGAGCCGATCGCCACAGTATGGGCGATGTCTCGGTGTGGCATATCGTAGCCAAGTGTGCAGGACAGAACAGTATAGTGAATGTCACTGGCCTTGAGCGTGGTGAAGCGACGCTGAGCCGATCGCCACAGTATGGGCGATGTCTCGGTGTGGCAGATCGTAGCCAAGTGTGCAGGACAGAACAGTAGTGAATGTCACTGGCCTTGAGCGTGGTGGAGCGACGCTGAGCCGATCGCCATAGTATGGGCGATGTCTTGGTGTGGCAGATCGTAGCCAAGTGTGCAGGACCGGACAGTAGTGAATGTCACTGGCCTTGAGCGTGGTGGAGCGACGCTAAGCCGATCGCCACAGTATGGACGATGTCTCCGTGTGGCAGATCGTAGCCAAGTGTGCAGGACCGGACAGTAGTGAATGTCACTGGCCTTGAGCGTGGTGGAGCGACGCTGAGCCGATCGCCACAGTATGGGCGATGTCTCGGTGTGGCAGATCGTAGCCAAGTGTGCAGGACAGAACAGTAGTGAACGTCACTGGCCTTGAGCGTGGTGGAGCGACGCTGAGCCGATCGCCACAGTATGGGCGATGTCTTGGTGTGGCAGATCGTAGCCAAGTGTGCAGGACCGGACAGTAGTGAATGTCACTGGCCTTGAGCGTGGTGGAGCGACGCTAAGCCGATCGCCACAGTATGGACGATGTCTCCGTGTGGCAGATCGTAGCCAAGTGTGCAGGACCGGACAGTAGTGAATGTCACTGGCCTTGAGCGTGGTGGAGCGACGCTGAGCCGATCGCCACAGTATGGGCGATGTCTCAGTGTGGCAGATCGTAGCCAAGTGTGCAGGACCGGACAGTAGTGAATGTCACTGGCCTTGAGCGTGGTGGAGCGACGCTGAGCCGATCGCCACAGTATGGGCGATGTCTCGGTGTGGCAGATCGTAGCCAAGTGTGCAAGACCGAGCAGTAGTGAATGTCACTGGCCTTGAGCGAGGTGGAGCGACGCTGAGCCGATCGCCACAGTATGGGCGATGTCTCGGTGTGGCAGATCGTAGCCAAGTGTGCAGGACAGTACAGTAGTGAATGTCACTGGCCTTGAGCGTGGAGGAGCGACGCTGAGCCGATCGCCACAGTATGGGCGATGTCTCGGTGTGGCAGATCGTAGCCAAGTGTGCAGGACCGGACAGTAGTTAATGTCACTGGCCTTGAGCGTGGAGGAGCGACGCTGAGCCGATCGCCACAGTATGCGGGCGATGTCTCGGTGTGGCAGATCGTAGCCAAGTGTGCAGGACCGGACAGTAGTGAATGTCACTGGCCTTGAGCGTGGTGGAGCGACGCTGAGCCGATCGCCACAGTATGGGCGACGTCTCGGTGTGGCAGATCGTAGCCAAGTGTGCAGGACCGGACAGTAGTGAATGTCACTGGCCTTGAGCGTGGAGGAGCGACGCTGAGCCGATCGCCACAGTATGGGCGATGTCTCGGTGTGGCAGATTGTAGCCAAGTGTACAGGACCGGACAGTAGTGAATGTCACTGGCCTTGAGCGTGGAGGAGCGACGCTGAGCCGATCGCCACAGTATGGGCAATGTCTCGGTGTGGCAGATTGTAGCCAAGTGTACAGGACCGGACAGTAGTGAATGTCACTGGCCTTGAGCGTGGTGGAGCGACGCTGAGCCGGTCGCCACAGTATGGGCGATGTCTCGGTGTGGCAGATCGTAGCCAAGAGTACAGGACCGGACAGTAGTGAATGTCACTGGCCTTGAGCGTGGAGGAGCGACGATGAGCCGATCGCCACAGTATGGGCGATGTCTCAGTGTGGCAGATCGTAGCCAAGAGTACAGGACCGGACAGTAGTGAATGTCACTGGCCTTGAGCGTGGTGGAGCGACGCTGTGCCGGTCGCCACAGTATGGGCGATGTCTCGGTGTGGCAGATCGTAGCCAAGAGTACAGGACCGGACAGTAGTGAATGTCACTGGCCTTGAGCGTGGTGGAGCGACGCTGAGCCGATCGCCACAGTATGGGCGATGCCTCGGTGTGGCATATCGTAGCCAAGTGTGCAGGACCGGACAGTAGTTAATGTCACTGGCCTTGAGCGTGGAGGAGCGACGCTGAGCCGATCGCCACAGTATGCGGGCGATGTCTCGGTGTGGCAGATCGTAGCCAAGTGTGCAGGACCGGACAGTAGTGAATGTCACTGGCCTTGAGCGTGGTGGAGCGACGCTGAGCCGATCGCCACAGTATGGGCGACGTCTCGGTGTGGCAGATCGTAGCCAAGTGTGCAGGACCGGACAGTAGTGAATGTCACTGGCCTTGAGCGTGGAGGAGCGACGCTGAGCCGATCGCCACAGTATGGGCGATGTCTCGGTGTGGCAGATTGTAGCCAAGTGTACAGGACCGGACAGTAGTGAATGTCACTGGCCTTGAGCGTGGAGGAGCGACGCTGAGCCGATCGCCACAGTATGGGCGATGTCTCGGTGTGGCAGATTGTAGCCAAGTGTACAGGACCGGACAGTAGTGAATGTCACTGGCCTTGAGCGTGGTGGAGCGACGCTGAGCCGATCGCCACAGTATGGGCGATGTCTCGGTGTGGCAGATCGTAGCCAAGAGTACAGGACCGGACAGTAGTGAATGTCACTGGCCTTGAGCGTGGAGGAGCGACGCTGAGCCGATCGCCACAGTATGGGCGATGTCTCAGTGTGGCAGATCGTAGCCAAGAGTACAGGACCGGACAGTAGTGAATGTCACTGGCCTTGAGCGTGGTGGAGCGACGCTGAGCCGGTCGCCACAGTATGGGCGATGTCTCAGTGTGGCAGATCGTAGCCAAGAGTACAGGACCGGACAGTAGTGAATGTCACTGGCCTTGAGCGTGGTGGAGCGACGCTGAGCCGGTCGCCACAGTATGGGCGATGTCTCGGTGTGGCAGATCGTAGCCAAGAGTACAGGACCGGACAGTAGTGAATGTCACTGGCCTTGAGCGTGGTGGAGCGACGCTGAGCCGGTCGCCACAATATGGGCGATGTCTCGGTGTGGCAGATCGTAGCCAAGAGTACAGGACCGGACAGTAGTGAATGTCACTGGCCTTGAGCGTGGAGGAGCGACGCTGAGCCGATCGCCACAGTATGGGCGATGTCTCAGTGTGGCAGATCGTAGCCAAGAGTACAGGACCGGACAGTAGTGAATGTCACTGGCCTTGAGCGTGGTGGAGCGACGCTGAGCCGGTCGCCACAGTATGGGCGATGTCTCGGTGTGGCAGATCGTAGCCAAGAGTACAGGACCGGACAGTAGTGAATGTCACTGGCCTTGAGCGTGGTGGAGCGACGCTGAGCCGATCGCCACAGTATGGGCGATGCCTCGGTGTGGCATATCGTAGCCAAGTGTGCAGGACCGGACAGTAGTGAATGTCACTGGCCTTGAGCGTGGTGAAGCGACGCTGAGCCGATCGCCACAGTATGGGCGATGTCTCGGTGTGGCAGATCGTAGCCAAGTGTGCAGGACAGAACAGTATAGTGAATGTCACTGGCCTTGAGCGTGGTGAAGCGACGCTGAGCCGATCGCCACAGTATGGGCGATGCCTCGGTGTGGCATATCGTAGCCAAGTGTGCAGGACCGGACAGTAGTGAATGTCACTGGCCTTGAGCGTGGTGAAGCGACGCTGAGCCGATCGCCACAGTATGGGCGATGTCTCGGTGTGGCATATCGTAGCCAAGTGTGCAGGACAGAACAGTATAGTGAATGTCACTGGCCTTGAGCGTGGTGAAGCGACGCTGAGCCGATCGCCACAGTATGGGCGATGTCTCGGTGTGGCAGATCGTAGCCAAGTGTGCAGGACAGAACAGTAGTGAATGTCACTGGCCTTGAGCGTGGTGGAGCGACGCTGAGCCGATCGCCATAGTATGGGCGATGTCTTGGTGTGGCAGATCGTAGCCAAGTGTGCAGGACCGGACAGTAGTGAATGTCACTGGCCTTGAGCGTGGTGGAGCGACGCTAAGCCGATCGCCACAGTATGGACGATGTCTCCGTGTGGCAGATCGTAGCCAAGTGTGCAGGACCGGACAGTAGTGAATGTCACTGGCCTTGAGCGTGGTGGAGCGACGCTGAGCCGATCGCCACAGTATGAGCGATGTCTCGGTGTGGCAGATCGTAGCCAAGTGTGCAGGACAGAACAGTAGTGAACGTCACTGGCCTTGAGCGTGGTGGAGCGACGCTGAGCCGATCGCCACAGTATGGGCGATGTCTTGGTGTGGCAGATCGTAGCCAAGTGTGCAGGACCGGACAGTAGTGAATGTCACTGGCCTTGAGCGTGGTGGAGCGACGCTAAGCCGATCGCCACAGTATGGACGATGTCTCCGTGTGGCAGATCGTAGCCAAGTGTGCAGGACCGGACAGTAGTGAATGTCACTGGCCTTGAGCGTGGTGGAGCGACGCTGAGCCGATCGCCACAGTATGGGCGATGTCTCAGTGTGGCAGATCGTAGCCAAGTGTGCAGGACCGGACAGTAGTGAATGTCACTGGCCTTGAGCGTGGTGGAGCGACGCTGAGCCGATCGCCACAGTATGGGCGATGTCTCGGTGTGGCAGATCGTAGCCAAGTGTGCAGGACAGTACAGTAGTGAATGTCACTGGCCTTGAGCGTGGAGGAGCGACGCTGAGCCGATCGCCACAGTATGGGCGATGTCTCGGTGTGGCAGATCGTAGCCAAGTGTGCAGGACCGGACAGTAGTTAATGTCACTGGCCTTGAGCGTGGAGGAGCGACGCTGAGCCGATCGCCACAGTATGCGGGCGATGTCTCGGTGTGGCAGATCGTAGCCAAGTGTGCAGGACCGGACAGTAGTGAATGTCACTGGCCTTGAGCGTGGTGGAGCGACGCTGAGCCGATCGCCACAGTATGGGCGACGTCTCGGTGTGGCAGATCGTAGCCAAGTGTGCAGGACCGGACAGTAGTGAATGTCACTGGCCTTGAGCGTGGAGGAGCGACGCTGAGCCGATCGCCACAGTATGGGCGATGTCTCGGTGTGGCAGATTGTAGCCAAGTGTACAGGACCGGACAGTAGTGAATGTCACTGGCCTTGAGCGTGGAGGAGCGACGCTGAGCCGATCGCCACAGTATGGGCGATGTCTCGGTGTGGCAGATTGTAGCCAAGTGTACAGGACCGGACAGTAGTGAATGTCACTGGCCTTGAGCGTGGTGGAGCGACGCTGAGCCGATCGCCACAGTATGGGCGATGTCTCGGTGTGGCAGATCGTAGCCAAGAGTACAGGACCGGACAGTAGTGAATGTCACTGGCCTTGAGCGTGGAGGAGCGACGCTGAGCCGGTCGCCACAGTATGGGCGATGTCTCGGTGTGGCAGATCGTAGCCAAGAGTACAGGACCGGACAGTAGTGAATGTCACTGGCCTTGAGCGTGGTGGAGCGACGCTGAGCCGGTCGCCACAGTATGGGCGATGTCTCGGTGTGGCAGATCGTAACAAGAGTACAGGACCGGACAGTAGTGAATGTCACTGGCCTTGAGCGTGGTGGAGCGACGCTGAGCCGGTCGCCACAGTATGGGCGATGTCTCGGTGTGGCAGATCGTAGCCAAGAGTACAGGACCGGACAGTAGTGAATGTCACTGGCCTTGAGCGTGGAGGAGCGACGCTGAGCCGATCGCCACAGTATGGGCGATGTCTCAGTGTGGCAGATCGTAGCCAAGAGTACAGGACCGGACAGTAGTGAATGTCACTGGCCTTGAGCGTGGTGGAGCGACGCTGAGCCGGTCGCCACAGTATGGGCGATGTCTCGGTGTGGCAGATCGTAGCCAAGAGTACAGGACCGGACAGTAGTGAATGTCACTGGCCTTGAGCGTGGTGGAGCGACGCTGAGCCGATCGCCACAGTATGGGCGATGCCTCGGTGTGGCATATCGTAGCCAAGTGTGCAGGACCGGACAGTAGTGAATGTCACTGGCCTTGAGCGTGGTGAAGCGACGCTGAGCCGATCGCCACAGTATGGGCGATGTCTCGGTGTGGCAGATCGTAGCCAAGTGTGCAGGACAGAACAGTATAGTGAATGTCACTGGCCTTGAGCGTGGTGAAGCGACGCTGAGCCGATCGCCACAGTATGGGCGATGCCTCGGTGTGGCATATCGTAGCCAAGTGTGCAGGACCGGACAGTAGTGAATGTCACTGGCCTTGAGCGTGGTGAAGCGACGCTGAGCCGATCGCCACAGTATGGGCGATGTCTCGGTGTGGCATATCGTAGCCAAGTGTGCAGGACAGAACAGTATAGTGAATGTCACTGGCCTTGAGCGTGGTGAAGCGACGCTGAGCCGATCGCCACAGTATGGGCGATGTCTCGGTGTGGCAGATCGTAGCCAAGTGTGCAGGACAGAACAGTAGTGAATGTCACTGGCCTTGAGCGTGGTGGAGCGACGCTGAGCCGATCGCCATAGTATGGGCGATGTCTTGGTGTGGCAGATCGTAGCCAAGTGTGCAGGACCGGACAGTAGTGAATGTCACTGGCCTTGAGCGTGGTGGAGCGACGCTAAGCCGATCGCCACAGTATGGACGATGTCTCCGTGTGGCAGATCGTAGCCAAGTGTGCAGGACCGGACAGTAGTGAATGTCACTGGCCTTGAGCGTGGTGGAGCGACGCTGAGCCGATCGCCACAGTATGAGCGATGTCTCGGTGTGGCAGATCGTAGCCAAGTGTGCAGGACAGAACAGTAGTGAACGTCACTGGCCTTGAGCGTGGTGGAGCGACGCTGAGCCGATCGCCACAGTATGGGCGATGTCTTGGTGTGGCAGATCGTAGCCAAGTGTGCAGGACCGGACAGTAGTGAATGTCACTGGCCTTGAGCGTGGTGGAGCGACGCTAAGCCGATCGCCACAGTATGGACGATGTCTCCGTGTGGCAGATCGTAGCCAAGTGTGCAGGACCGGACAGTAGTGAATGTCACTGGCCTTGAGCGTGGTGGAGCGACGCTGAGCCGATCGCCACAGTATGGGCGATGTCTCAGTGTGGCAGATCGTAGCCAAGTGTGCAGGACCGGACAGTAGTGAATGTCACTGGCCTTGAGCGTGGTGGAGCGACGCTGAGCCGATCGCCACAGTATGGGCGATGTCTCGGTGTGGCAGATCGTAGCCAAGTGTGCAGGACAGTACAGTAGTGAATGTCACTGGCCTTGAGCGTGGAGGAGCGACGCTGAGCCGATCGCCACAGTATGGGCGATGTCTCGGTGTGGCAGATCGTAGCCAAGTGTGCAGGACCGGACAGTAGTTAATGTCACTGGCCTTGAGCGTGGAGGAGCGACGCTGAGCCGATCGCCACAGTATGCGGGCGATGTCTCGGTGTGGCAGATCGTAGCCAAGTGTGCAGGACCGGACAGTAGTGAATGTCACTGGCCTTGAGCGTGGTGGAGCGACGCTGAGCCGATCGCCACAGTATGGGCGACGTCTCGGTGTGGCAGATCGTAGCCAAGTGTGCAGGACCGGACAGTAGTGAATGTCACTGGCCTTGAGCGTGGAGGAGCGACGCTGAGCCGATCGCCACAGTATGGGCGATGTCTCGGTGTGGCAGATTGTAGCCAAGTGTACAGGACCGGACAGTAGTGAATGTCACTGGCCTTGAGCGTGGAGGAGCGACGCTGAGCCGATCGCCACAGTATGGGCGATGTCTCGGTGTGGCAGATTGTAGCCAAGTGTACAGGACCGGACAGTAGTGAATGTCACTGGCCTTGAGCGTGGTGGAGCGACGCTGAGCCGATCGCCACAGTATGGGCGATGTCTCGGTGTGGCAGATCGTAGCCAAGAGTACAGGACCGGACAGTAGTGAATGTCACTGGCCTTGAGCGTGGAGGAGCGACGCTGAGCCGATCGCCACAGTTTGGGCGATGTCTCAGTGTGGCAGATCGTAGCCAAGAGTACAGGACCGGACAGTAGTGAATGTCACTGGCCTTGAGCGTGGTGGAGCGACGCTGAGCCGGTCGCCACAGTATGGGCGATGTCTCGGTGTGGCAGATCGTAGCCAAGAGTACAGGACCGGACAGTAGTGAATGTCACTGGCCTTGAGCGTGGTGGAGCGACGCTGAGCCGATCGCCACAGTATGGGCGATGCCTCGGTGTGGCATATCGTAGCCAAGTGTGCAGGACCGGACAGTAGTGAATGTCACTGGCCTTGAGCGTGGTGAAGCGACGCTGAGCCGATCGCCACAGTATGGGCGATGTCTCGGTGTGGCAGATCGTAGCCAAGTGTGCAGGACAGAACAGTATAGTGAATGTCACTGGCCTTGAGCGTGGTGAAGCGACGCTGAGCCGATCGCCACAGTATGGGCGATGCCTCGGTGTGGCATATCGTAGCCAAGTGTGCAGGACCGGACAGTAGTGAATGTCACTGGCCTTGAGCGTGGTGAAGCGACGCTGAGCCGATCGCCACAGTATGGGCGATGTCTCGGTGTGGCATATCGTAGCCAAGTGTGCAGGACAGAACAGTATAGTGAATGTCACTGGCCTTGAGCGTGGTGAAGCGACGCTGAGCCGATCGCCACAGTATGGGCGATGTCTCGGTGTGGCAGATCGTAGCCAAGTGTGCAGGACAGAACAGTAGTGAATGTCACTGGCCTTGAGCGTGGTGGAGCGACGCTGAGCCGATCGCCATAGTATGGGCGATGTCTTGGTGTGGCAGATCGTATCCAAGTGTGCAGGACCGGACAGTAGTGAATGTCACTGGCCTTGAGCGTGGTGGAGCGACGCTAAGCCGATCGCCACAGTATGGACGATGTCTCCGTGTGGCAGATCGTAGCCAAGTGTGCAGGACCGGACAGTAGTGAATGTCACTGGCCTTGAGCGTGGTGGAGCGACGCTGAGCCGATCGCCACAGTATGGGCGATGTCTCGGAGTGGCAGATCGTAGCCAAGTGTGCAGGAGAGAACAGTAGTGAACGTCACTGGCCTTGAGCGTGGTGGAGCGACGCTGAGCCGATCGCCACAGTATGGGCGATGTCTTGGTGTGGCAGATCGTAGCCAAGTGTGCAGGACCGGACAGTAGTGAATGTCACTGGCCTTGAGCGTGGTGGAGCGACGCTAAGCCGATCGCCACAGTATGGACGATGTCTCCGTGTGGCAGATCGTAGCCAAGTGTGCAGGACCGGACAGTAGTGAATGTCACTGGCCTTGAGCGTGGTGGAGCGACGCTGAGCCGATCGCCACAGTATGGGCGATGTCTCAGTGTGGCAGATCGTAGCCAAGTGTGCAGGACCGGACAGTAGTGAATGTCACTGGCCTTGAGCGTGGTGGAGCGACGCTGAGCCGATCGCCACAGTATGGGCGATGTCTCGGTGTGGCAGATCGTAGCCAAGTGTGCAAGACCGAGCAGTAGTGAATGTCACTGGCCTTGAGCGAGGTGGAGCGACGCTGAGCCGATCGCCACAGTATGGGCGATGTCTCGGTGTGGCAGATCGTAGCCAAGTGTGCAGGACAGTACAGTAGTGAATGTCACTGGCCTTGAGCGTGGAGGAGCGACGCTGAGCCGATCGCCACAGTATGGGCGATGTCTCGGTGTGGCAGATCGTAGCCAAGTGTGCAGGACCGGACAGTAGTTAATGTCACTGGCCTTGAGCGTGGAGGAGCGACGCTGAGCCGATCGCCACAGTATGCGGGCGATGTCTCGGTGTGGCAGATCGTAGCCAAGTGTGCAGGACCGGACAGTAGTGAATGTCACTGGCCTTGAGCGTGGTGGAGCGACGCTGAGCCGATCGCCACAGTATGGGCGACGTCTCGGTGTGGCAGATCGTAGCCAAGTGTGCAGGACCGGACAGTAGTGAATGTCACTGGCCTTGAGCGTGGAGGAGCGACGCTGAGCCGATCGCCACAGTATGGGCGATGTCTCGGTGTGGCAGATTGTAGCCAAGTGTACAGGACCGGACAGTAGTGAATGTCACTGGCCTTGAGCGTGGAGGAGCGACGCTGAGCCGATCGCCACAGTATGGGCGATGTCTCGGTGTGGCAGATTGTAGCCAAGTGTACAGGACCGGACAGTAGTGAATGTCACTGGCCTTGAGCGTGGTGGAGCGACGCTGAGCCGATCGCCACAGTATGGGCGATGTCTCGGTGTGGCAGATCGTAGCCAAGTGTGCAGGACCGGACAGTAGTGAATGTCACTGGCCTTGAGCGTGGTGGAGCGACGCTGAGCCGATCGCCACAGTATGGGCGATGTCTCGGTGTGGCAGATCGTAGCCAAGAGTACAGGACCGGACAGTAGTGAATGTCACTGGCCTTGAGCGAGGTGGAGCGACGCTGAGCCGATCGCCACAGTATGGGCGATGTCTCGGTGTGGCAGATCGTAGCCAAGAGTACAGGACCGGACAGTAGTGAATGTCACTGGCCTTGAGCGTGGTGGAGCGACGCTGAGCCGATCGCCACAGTATGGGCGATGTCTCAGTGTTGCAGATCGTAGCCAAGAGTACAGGACCGGACAGTAGTGAATGTCACTGGCCTTGAGCGTGGTGGAGCGACGCTGAGCCGATCGCCACAGTATGGGCGATGTCTCAGTGTGGCAGATCGTAGCCAAGAGTACAGGACCGGACAGTAGTGAATGTCGCTGGCCTTGAGCGAGGTGGAGCGACGCTGAGCCGATCGCCACAGTATGGGCGATGTCTCAGTGTGGCAGATCGTAGCCAAGAGTACAGGACCGGACAGTAGTGAATGTCACTGGCCTTGAGCGTGGTGGAGCGACGCTGAGCCGATCGCCACAGTATGGGCGATGTCTCGGTGTGTCAGATCGTAGCCAAGAGTACAGGACCGGACAGTAGTGAATGTCACTGGCCTTGAGCGTGGTGGAGCGACGCTGAGCCGGTCGCCACAGTATGGGCGATGTCTCGGTGTGGCAGATCGTAGCCAAGAGTACAGGACCGGACAGTAGTGAATGTCACTGGCCTTGAGCGTGGAGGAGCGACGCTGAGCCGATCGCCACAGTATGGGCGATGTCTCAGTGTGGCAGATCGTAGCCAAGAGTACAGGACCGGACAGTAGTGAATGTCACTGGCCTTGAGCGTGGTGGAGCGACGCTGAGCCGGTCGCCACAGTATGGGCGATGTCTCGGTGTGGCAGATCGTAGCCAAGAGTACAGGACCGGACAGTAGTGAATGTCACTGGCCTTGAGCGTGGTGGAGCGACGCTGAGCCGATCGCCACAGTATGGGCGATGCCTCGGTGTGGCATATCGTAGCCAAGTGTGCAGGACAGAACAGTATAGTGAATGTCACTGGCCTTGAGCGTGGAGAAGCGACGCTGAGCCGATCGCCACAGTATGGGCGATGTCTCGGTGTGGCAGATCGTAGCCAAGTGTGCAGGACAGAACAGTAGTGAATGTCACTGGCCTTGAGCGTGGTGGAGCGACGCTGAGCCGATCGCCATAGTATGGGTGATGTCTTGGTGTGGCAGATCGTAGCCAAGTGTGCAGGACCGGACAGTAGTGAATGTCACTGGCCTTGAGCGTGGTGGAGCGACGCTGAGCCGATCGCCACAGTATGGGCGATGTCTCGGTGTGGCAGATCGTAGCCAAGTGTGCAGGACAGAACAGTAGTAAACGTCACTGGCCGTGAGCGTGGTGGAGCGACGCTGAGCCGATCGCCACAGTATGGGCGATGTCTTGGTGTGGCAGATCGTAGCCAAGTGTGCAGGACCGGACAGTAGTGAATGTCACTGGCCTTGAGCGTGGTGGAGCGACGCTAAGCCGATCGCCACAGTATGGACGATGTCTCCGTGTGGCAGATCGTAGCCAAGTGTGCAGGACCGGACAGTAGTGAATGTCACTGGCCTTGAGCGTGGTGGAGCGACGCTGAGCCGATCGCCACAGTATGGGCGATGTCTCAGTGTGGCAGATCGTAGCCAAGTGTGCAGGACCGGACAGTAGTGAATGTCACTGGCCTTGAGCGTGGTGGAGCGACGCTGAGCCGATCGCCACAGTATGGGCGATGTCTCGGTGTGGCAGATCGTAGCCAAGTGTGCAAGACCGAGCAGTAGTGAATGTCACTGGCCTTGAGCGTGCTGGAGCGACGCTGAGCCGATCGCCAAAGTATGGGCGATGTCTCGGTGTGGCAGATCGTAGCCAAGTGTGCAGGACAGTACAGTAGTGAATGTCACTGGCCTTGAGCGTGGAGGAGCGACGCTGAGCCGATCGCCACAGTATGGGCGATGTCTCGGTGTGGCAGATCGTAGCCAAGTGTGCAGGACCGGACAGTAGTGAATGTCACTGGCCTTGAGCGTGGTGGAGCGACGCTGAGCCGATCGCCACAGTATGGGCGACGTCTCGGTGTGGCAGATCGTAGCCAAGTGTGCAGGACCGGACAGTAGTGAATGTCACTGGCCTTGAGCGTGAAGGAGCGACGCTGAGCCGATCGCCACAGTATGGGCGATGTCTCGGTGTGGCAGATTGTAGCCAAGTGTACAGGACCGGACAGTAGTGAATGTCACTGGCCTTGAGCGTGGAGGAGCGACGCTGAGCCGATCGCCACAGTATGGGCGATGTCTCGGTGTGGCAGATTGTAGCCAAGTGTACAGGACCGGACAGTAGTGAATGTCACTGGCCTTGAGCGTGGTGGAGCGACGCTGAGCCGATCGCCACAGTATGGGCGATGTCTCGGTGTGGCAGATCGTAGCCAAGTGTGCAGGACCGGACAGTAGTGAATGTCACTGGCCTTGAGCGTGGTGGAGCGACGCTGAGCCGATCGCCACAGTATGGGCGATGTCTCGGTGTGGCAGATCGTAGCCAAGTGTGCAGGACCGGACAGTAGTGAATGTCACTGGCCTTGAGCGTGGTGGAGCGACGCTGAGCCGATCGCCACAGTATGGACGATGTCTCGGTGTGGCAGATCGTAGCCAAGTGTGCAGGACCGGACAGTAGTGAATGTCACTGGCCTTGAGCGTGGTGAAGCGACGCTGAGCCGATCGCCACAGTATGGGCGATGTCTCGGTGTGGCAGATCGTAGCCAAGTGTGCAAGACCGAGCAGTAGTGAATGTCACTGGCCTTGAGCGTGGTGGAGCGACGCTGAGCCGATCGCCACAGTATGGGCGATGTCTCGGTGTGGCAGATCGTAGCCAAGTGTGCAGGACCGGACAGTAGTGAATGTCACTGGCCTTGAGCGTGGTGGAGCGACGCTGAGCCCATCGCCACAGTATGGGCGATGTCTCGGTGTGGCAGATCGTAGCCAAGTGTGCGCGCGCAGTTCACGACCCGGTCGCTCGCAGTGTCGCCATCCTGGACCAACTACTGCCGCCCCTCGCCTCCGCGGACCGACATCTGCTTATTCAAGGTGTAAAATCAAAAACGTCGTCAGTATTTTTGTTGTTGTAAATTTTGAACATTTTATCTTGTTTGCCAGTCTTGATTGGCTTTTCTATCTAATAGCCCGTATTTAGATCCTTTGAAAAATATACTTTTTAACAGCTTTGGAGTCAATATATTTTTATATCTTATTCAGTTTTGTTTTGAATATTCTGTCTTTTCAGCTTAGAAGGGCTTAAATCTCAAAATGCTCTCCAAACCTTGGTTTATTTGTAACTAATAAAACTCAAACCATTATGAATAAAATTGGGCACTTAAAAACAACAAACTATTAAATTTGCCTATTTATATAACCTAGCCGATTTAGATACAAATCGAAAATGATTCGTTTATGATTAATTAAGTGACTGAAAATAAAGTTAATTAGGCCTTCTTCGATATTAAATTACTGTCCTCTATTAAAATAATTAATTGTTAAAATACATACATACAATTCTTAAATAATCGTCTAAATGTTCTAATACGTTTTTGACATTGAAAGTGGTTCTAAACATTGGATAAATAAGAACAATTATATTGTCTCCAATGACAGATATCACAAACAATGACAGATCTGCCGTTCCAAAACACTTGATTTTACGAGTAAACACTCTGTATGGAACTTCGCTTCCACTCCTTCTGAATACTTGTTAAGTGACTAACACACCATTCAAATATTAGTTCCTCTAAACAGATGTATCAGTTTAGTTTTTAATTGTTAATAATGTAATAAGAATTTCAGTTCCCATGAGTTAGCACGTGTTTTTGTTATAAAGTAAAACTCTTTTACTCTTATTTATTATAAAACCCCCTCTTATTTAATCTCTTTTTATTAATTCTTTTTTATGTAAAACTCTTTTACATAAAAATCTACTTATAGCGAAGAAAATGTCTCCCCCGTTCAATTCCATAAATGTTTCCCATAACGCCATAGAACACGCAAATTAGACATGTTACAAACCAGATAAAATCACTATCTAGTCCTAAGTAGTTAATTGGCATATAAAGCCTCCCGAAATGTACGCAAGGCTGTTGGAAACATTATTACAATGCCGTCTTAACAAATCGGTTGCATATCGAGTCAGTGTTAACGAGAGCTGCCCGGTGCTGTTTAAGTCAGCGAGCCGTGTTAATTCCAAGCCTCGCTTATCATACAAAGCGAATGATACCACAACGAGCTGCAGCTCCGCCTCACAGTGGTAAACAATCGGAGCGCCGGCGCCGCGCCGCGCCGCAGTCGCTGTGCGGACACGGTTATCGCTATCGCTGTTCTAACACCACTTGTTTTATTGTTGATGTACCTGAGAAAAACACCGTTATCGCTCCCGGTCGCGGGGCCGCCGCAAACTCAAACGTAAACACACCAATACAGCCGCCTCCCGCTCACACATCTCAAGTTGGCAATCTCCCTCAACTGTTTGATTAAATAAAGAATACAATACAAGTATACGAGTTTAGGGTGTTCAATGCAATTTTAGCGAATTTCCCCTATAGGGAAGAAGCTATTACCGTAGGTCTCATGGTAAGACCTAAGCCCGAGACTATGATAACTTTTCGTTTTGGGGCCACCAGAAGCAAAAAACACTATTCGTTCGAATTTATATATATATATATATATATATATATATATATATATATATATATATTTGTCTGTTAGCACGATAGCGGCCGTAAAAATGGTCCAATCTTAATGTAAATTGGTACATACGTGTAAAGTGGTAATCACTCGGACAGCTTGATCGGACCACCGGAAGGGGGGGTAAAAGGGGGATAAACCCCCCAAAAATGGGTTTTTTGAGTTTTTTACATAGAAAAAAAAATTTATCAAATGTTTGTTGGCACCATTGAATTCAGCTCAAAAAAACAAACAATTTAGTAATTTGAATCATTGCTCTATAGTTATTGGTAACTGAGATATTGAAAGTGGTAAACACAGTATGTTGTCCCAATGTTAACCTTATGGGAAATAAGTAAAATTCTATATCTCCATTATTTCTCAACATATCTTGATAAAATTTGGAAAATAGCTTCTTCTAGTTCAGATCTACTAAATAATTAATTAAAACCACCCAGCTTTAATATACCTGTAGCAGCAAACCTGCATACTCATTCCCCATGTTATTCTTATGGAGCTTACCAAAACATGTCAATCTCGCTATGTTGGATTTGAAATATGTTGTTTTGCATTTGAAATTCGCTGAGTATGCAGGTCTGCTGCAACGGGGGTATTACCTAGTGCTACAGGTATTAATTTCTTGTGTTTTTTGTTGGTACCTACCACAGATGAACTATAGGTCTTCATCTGTGGTACCTACAAAAAAAGATGGGAGTCGAAAGTGTGGAGTGAAAGTCTTTATTGAAATGTTCGCGAAGAAATTATTCATATGCCCTTAAATAGGAATTCCTGGTTTTGATTAAAAACATATTACAAACAAATACATTTTTGCTAGCCCAAAACGAAAAATGAGGAGGTAGAAAGTAAAACAGCTGAAACTAAAAGTACTATGATAAACAAACGGTATCAGGAAACTGACACATACTTTCTCCCTTAAAGTCATGTAAAACCAAAAGACTTATATACTAAAACAAAACAAATAAACAATTAATTATACCACTAATAAATGCCAAATTTTATCAAAATCTGTTAGCAATTAACGGAGACATCGGTTTTAGAATATTTGCCATAGGGTTAACATTGGCCAACGTACTGCGTTTACCGCGAAACGAAAATATCAATCTCATCCGCAACTAGTTGACGTAGACTAATAATTCAAAATTCTGGATTATTTAATTTTTCAAGCCGAATTTAAAGGTTGCAAGTATATTTTCTTTAGATGTTACAGATTTTGTGAGATTTAAAAAACATTAATGTTTTAATACTTAAACTCCCATAAGGGCATTTTTTCACACTGGGCCACCATGGTGGCGCCACCACGGTGGCTACGTTACATTAGCACTGATTCAAATAGGACATCTTCACACTGAGTGTTGGTGGCGCGGCCAGTCGCGCCACCAGAAATGCGGTGGTCCGGGGTTGCGATTTTCAAAGCCACCAGACTGGTGGCGCGACCACGTCGTGCCATGCTTTCTTATTGGACTATTCACACTGGAGCGACTGGCAGCGCCACCAGTCGCTAGTCAGTCCTCTCCAGGCGAGTGTTCGTGTAGTGTCATGAGTACCGATAAAGTAGATACTGAGCGGTTTATGTTAGAAATTGAAAATAGATCTGCAATATGGGACATAGCATCTAGTGTGTTATAACCACACGTATGTGTGTAGCTTTTCTGTAAACATGAATATCAGACAGAGATGCGAAGAAGAAGGCGTGTACAAACATTGTAACATCTTCATCCGAAAAGAAAATAAAAAACTACGTTCTTTCCGACGTTTTCGCAATCTCAAAAATATATAAGCAAAGCACCTGCTTATTAGACGTCCATGATTGAAATGTGAGGTTGGTGGCTACACCGGTGGCTGAGCTGGTGGTCCATGTACATTTGACTGGCCACCATGGTGGCGCCACCGGCGTCGCCACCATGGTGGCCCAGTGTGAAAAGGGCATAACTTCTGAACCTAAATTTTTACAGACATGCGGATGGTGTCATTTTGTTTGCCATCTTAAGCACTAAAAACCATGACATTTTTACCAAAATCGTTAGAGCCGTTTTTGAGAAATTTGGATTTTTATCAATTTGTATGGGTTTTTATGGGGTAAATAACTTAAAAATTCAAAAATTAAATAAATGAATAAACGCCTGGAGATATCATGGTTTTATACCTACCTGCCAAATTTCATGAAAATCAGACTGCTGGTGTCGTCTCTAGCTTTGTTTACATACACACATGCGCAAACACACACACATACACACGGACGGACAGACACCACTCCGAAAACCACTTTTTTTGATTCAGGGAAAACTAAAACAAATATATCCATTAAAAACTCAAATTCGAAAATTTTGACGAAAACAATACTTTTCCCTTATACTAAAGTATAGGGGAGGGAGAAAGTAAAAATAACTAAAAATAAAGGAAATATGAAAAATTCAATTTATACATTACTCTATATTCTACATTCTATTATACTATTTATACTATTTCAATGCGCATTAATTTAAACAAAACATAATATATTACAGTAATTCCTGCACTTTTTAGGAGCAGGCAACAAAACCAATAAGTGAAGTCGCTATTTGTATTAAACTCTCTGTACAGGTGCTTGAACATTACATACCGAACAATAAAAGCACGTTGTATGTAATTAATTAGCTAATTAAATCTTCACTGTGTTAGGTTCGTTGCAATGCGGCTAACACTGACAGGTCCGGAGACAGACCAGTTTTTGTCGCGGTCCCGAGGATATCCTCGAAAGTGGTAGCTTAATATTGCGAATCATATCACAAAGGTCTAAAAACAAAGGACACCCTGTTGTGAAACATAAGGAAAGTTTGATGGCCCAATATAATGTATTATTTTAATATTATTATGTTTGCTTGTAAAAAAACACACGCGTTTTGAGTAATTTATTGAGTAAAAAGTTTCAAAAATCTGAAGCCAAGACATTGTTAATGCTACGTTAAACTGGGCCTAAATGCCCCGGAAAATTAACAGCATGTTTCACAAGAGTTGGCACTGTCCTCGATTATACTTGGTTTTTCGTAATATAAGTGTAATTTGCGTTAAACTGAGGTTTGTATACGGCTAAAAATCATTATTGCTTAAACAAACAATAATTCATTAGTGTTTCAAACGGGGGCAAAATACGTATGCTATACGCTAAAAGAATTAATTTAAAACGTATATTATATAATGTGACAAAAATGTGTGGGATCTTTGTTTAGCAATTGTGATAATGTGCGAATTAAATCTATCAATAGACCTAACCAAAGTGTTCTGAAATAATTATTGGACTTAAAAACTCTAATTTCTTTATGGCATCACAACTTGCACTCCACACAAAATAAATGTGAAGTAGCATCAACACCTAAATTTATTAATTTAATAAGATACATCACAAAATTTTCAAATTACAAATAAAATATGACATCTAACATATAAGACTACATCATACTAGAATATACGCCTAAGGCAAATTGATTTCTATAATTAGTTTCTATATATTAGTATTAAAATTCAAAATGCATTCAATTGACAGTTTTATGAGAATAATTTGTTTTGCCTAAACTACTGTCCTTTACCCAGATGAATAGTCTAGGCGAAAATAGTTTTAAAGTATTATAACGATTCGTCATTTCTATGAAGTCTTAAAGTCTGGACACACGCAAATAGTCTTTTTAATGACTCCTCGTGCTACAAGCAATGTATAAAAATATTAATATGATCGCAAAAATTCGCGTTTATTCTATCAAAATCCTTAAATACAAAAACGTTCGTCCGAATCCACGCCACAGTTTCGGTGTTTATCTCTGCAGGGAATGATTGCTTTATTTGGTCAGGCGATTAGATAAACATGTCCCGAGTCGCCAAATAGCCTATGATCATTTTCCCATAGAATGCAAACTAGAGTTATCGCTATACATGAAATCTTTGTAGTTAATCGTGACTGGCCAGGTCAGGTATTTTCATTTTATTAAACTTAAATAATACAATTATTTGTTCATTAAACGTCAGCAATATTATTAGCTAAGTATATTTTATCATGATATTTATTTACCTACTAGCAGTTGCCCGTGGCTTCGTTCACGATAACAATTTTAATACCCGCTGCCTAAATGAAGATGGTGCCACATACTGAGTTTATGATTAAATAGATAAGGTACAAAACTATTGGTGACTTAAATATATTACAAATGACCTAAAAAAAACAACAACCATAAAACCATGATAAAAGGAACCAAACTATAAATCAGCAGAAGAGACCTATCTGTATGTGAAGCTTAAACCGCCTTCTTGATTAAATTAAAATTGACAGTTTAATCGAAAGATCATCCATTAAATTATACAGAAAGATTTTAGACCGTTGACCCCACCGAAAAACCCTGAACACTTTGAATTTTGAAAAACCCGTTCTCAGCGGATGCTCACGCCCTAAAGGAACGTTCATGAAAATTTTCAAGTTTCTGAGTCAAGTTCAAGTAATTTGGGCTGTGCGGTGATAGGTCAGTGGTATTTGACAAATAATATAAAGTAGATATACTTTCATCAGCCAGAAAGATGTTTTAGGAATTCGCTAAGAACGCAGGTCTGCTGCGACGGGAGTACTTAGAAATTACTGCCCCCCCGTACGAGGCATTTTTATTTGGCCTCTCTATACTACACATGCCAGCACATTCCAGCACCCCCGCCGACAAAACCCCTAAGGGTGTCGCTGCCTGGGAAGGCTTATACTCAGTAGGCCTATCGTTGAATCTGTGCTATAGTACAGAGTGACCCTGAGACAGGAAATACCCTCTTCGCAGCAGACCGTGCGTACTTAGTAAATCTTAATCATTCTTTGGTGAGACAGGTACCTCATGGAGGACGTTACCCTGAATTAAAGCAGTTTCCTGTTTCATGAAAGTTTAGGTACGTAGAGTAGAAAATGCCTTGATTAAATGCCACCAAGTATTTTCTAATGTTTTTAGGATCGATTTTGAACAACAACAAAATAACATAGCCGTCCGCAATTTTTAAAAAAATGCTTTGCATTATCTCTTTCATTAACAGCTGTTATAAGGAAGGAAGGACTTTTAAGTATCTCTAGTCAGAGATTTATTTGTTACAGACAGCTGTTTTACATTCTATGATAATATGTCTTGCTTTTAACATCTGTTTGAATATAAACATTTCATCACTTATAATTGTGGCATAAGGATATTAATATGTGGTCTTTGAGAGGGTCTGAGCGCGGCTTTGGTCTGTGGTGGAGTCCGAGGGTCAGATCAGGATGAAAATCCTGAGAAATGTATGATGAATTGGAAATTATTAACTTTATATAGTACATGTCAATTGAAAAGAAATATTACACATGCATTCAATGCACATTTAAAACTGAATGAAATCATAAAACATCTATAACGACGAATCCATCAGTGAAGGTAACTACCATCTGCTTGGAACACTGAAAATGTAAACAAAACGTTTACATTTCCCCCTTGAATTATGGGGAAATTCAAAACAAACTTGGTCGAAATCAAATAAAACTCGGTTTTTAGGAGCTTGCTATTTAATTTCAAAAAGACGCCCCGAGCTTATATAGGTCTTACCATGATACCTGCGAAGTCATTCGCTGTAAATAATCATTATTTGTTCTGTTTCTAACATATGAAGAGGAGTCCGCTAGTTATATGTCAGACATGTTCATCGCGTAACCGGATGAACTCACACACAATAACAAGTCAAATCCATATAAAAACAATTTTTTTATTGGCTGGCATAAGTTGTTACCGTAGAAATTTATATAGGCCTCCTCAAAGAATTATAAATTCACAATTATTTGATTTATGAATTCACAATTATAACAATTTGTTTTATGACTAAAAATTAAAATACCCCCGTTGCAGCAGACCTGCATACTCAGCGAATTTCAAATGCAAAACAACGTATTTCAAGCGAACATAGCAAGATTTGACATGTTTTGTTAAGCTCCATAAGAATAACATGGGAAATGAGTATGCAGGTTTGCTGCTACAGGTATATTAAAACTGGATGGTTTTAATTCAATATTTAGTAGACCTGAACTAGAAGAAGCCATTTACCACGTTTTATCAAGATATGTTGAGAAATAAGCGAGATATAGAATTTTACTTATTTCCCATAAGGTTAACATTGGGACAACGTACTGTGTTTACCACTTTCAATATCTCGGTAACCAATGGGCATAGAGCAGTGATTCAAAATACTAAATTATTTGTTTTTTTGAGCTGAATTCAATGGTGCCCACAAAAATTTGATAAATTTTATTTTTCTATGTAAAAAACTCAAAAAACCCATTTTTGGGGGGGTTTATCCCCCTTTACCCCCCCTTCCGGTGGTCCGATCGGGCTGGTTCACGAACTCGTCCAATTGATTACCACTTTACATGTCCGTACCAAATTTCATAAAGATCGGACCATTTTTGCGGCCGCTATCGTGCTAACAGACACATATATATATATATATATATATATATATATATATATAAATTCGAACGAATAGTGTTTTTTGCTTCTGGGGGCCCCAAAACGAAAAGTTATAGTGGTCCCGAGCTTAGGTCTTACCATGAGACCTACGGTAATAGCTTCTTCCCTATAGGGGAAATTCGCTACAAATAAGAAATGGGTCCGCGTCGGCGCACCAAGAAATCCATCTGATAATGAGCTGGGCGTCACTGGCTTCACTACGATGTTTATTGCGCAAGATCTGAGCCTTGAGAGATGCACATTCACATTCACCATTATACCCCATAATAGTTTTAAATTCTTTTATAACTAAGCTTAAGAATCTAAATACGTATTACACTAATAAGTTAGTTTGTGAACGAGGTAGTTTGACATTATATGTAGGGTCTATATAAAACTATATTTTAATTGCGAGTGTTGGAACTACGACTATTGACTCACGAGTCACGACTTGCAGTAGTTTTCTAAAAGAGAAGCGTCTGTTTTTGTCTAGTTAAGGTCGTATGCCACCAAGTGCAATATTGCAGACGAAATCTGTACGATGGAGTACAAAAACGAACTGAAATATTCGTTAAGTGTACAGCAGAGTAATCTGTAACCACTCTAAACTTCCGTTTTGTTAATTTATTAATTTTTATTAAGTGCTTTTATGTAAACATCTATGTATTTATTTTCTATCGATCGCTTTAAACACAATATGAATTACGCAGTACAGTATTTCGCGAAACAACTTGCACTAGTGGCAAACGCCCTTAAAGTGTCTGTATTCATTAACACCAACAACAGACGAGAAGAACAAAATAATATCAGTGTTTCCAAATACAAACAATGGCTAGTTGGACTTTCAAATTTCAAGATACACGTTAGAAAAACTAATAAACAACATGGCTATGTCTAATTTTTACTCAAAAATATCACAAAAACCTATAAAACGAATCCAAGACATTAATGTTTCACAAACAAACCAGTGGGTAAATGGTAAGTTGACAGTGTTAAGATCAAGTTAGGCTTAATTTTATTATAATGGACAATGGACTAAGGTGTAACCCAACTTTGAATCAGAATTTTATTTCAGTAAGCATATACATGCAAAAAGAGAGTAAATTAACATATTTGTCAATGGAACCACATTTGCTTGAAGACCGTGAAATTTCACAAGTACAAATTATATTTTTAATCCTTCAAGATAACTTGCTGGTCATTTTGATGAGGAAAACTGATTAAACCAAAACTAAAAATAACAATGAGATAAAGATTAAAAAGTCTACAGGAGAGAGTTTAACCATCCCTCTTGAAGAAGTTCTTAGATCCATTCTAAATTTTTATAAGTTAGGCTACTGTTAGGTACCGGTCCACCGAATCTGAAAGGCCTCTTATAATAGGCCTACAATGTGATTGTGACATGATATCCATAATATTAAAAGATAAAATAAATTCATTAGGCCCCAAGAAAAAAAGCCTACCATCAAACTTGGAGTTAAAAATAGACTAAGCTTAATTGGTTTGCTTTAGCCATTGGTAATCAGTTGATTTATGCTATTGGACTCAGGCTCAACATTTTAGGCCCCAAGAAAAAAAGCCTAAGACCACAAAACTTGGAGTTAAAAATAGGCTTCTCGGTTTGCTTTAACCATTACTTAGTAATCGGTTGATTTATGTTATTGGTCTCGGGCCCAGCATTAAAAACTTTCTCCTAAGTTTTCACTTGCCACTGATTATTATTTCACCTGCAATGCCGGTTGATTACTAAAACAATGTATTTTAGATTTTCTGGTCTATCTTTCCAAATCAAAGTGAGCAAATAACTCGCACGCCAGACAAAACCATATACTGAAAATATTTCCGCAATCGTAACAATATTTCTCAAACCAAATGTATAAATTTCCACCAACATGTTAACAAAACAACATAGATAATAACAGTTTCGACATCTTAAAGATGTTAAAGATGTCTTAAAGATGTGTTGGTCGCATTGAAGACTGTTTTTGAGCTGGATGACAAGGTTTTTACACCACTAGGCCTAATTTAGACAATAAGTTATTGCTAATCACGGACCACAGGTTTGGGTTAGGTAGAAAAAATATGGTGGCACAAGATTCTTGCCAGGGCAGGGCGGATTCAGGCAAGTTCGAGAGTTTATGTGGCACAGTTGGCATGGCCACATGCTTTATTTTAAGTTTCACCGATTGTTTCGGTGAGGTGCTCTCACGCTGTCATGGCGATAAGTGTACTTGCACGAGCAATATTTCACATAAGCATAAGCTCAAATCCGAATCCTTGTTTTGCCCTTAAACTGGACCCAAACAAACTTAATAATGATCAGGCCTAAGTTTTCTCTTAGACATCCAGTAATAAATTGGATGTTAGGCTACTTAGTTCAAGTGATCTAGGCTCCAATGCACCTTTGAACAATCATCAGGCACTTATGATGAATGTTAAATTATTTACGTGACGTAGTTGAAACGTGGTCCATCGGGCTGCACTTATTTGCGGTGTCGCAGGAGCGCTTTCGGCCTTTCGCCATTATCAACGTTAAATTATTTAGTTGGTTGGATATCTTTTATCGCTTAAAACTTTAACACATCATAGTTTGGCTGAAACCATTTAGGCTAGGCTATTATACCTGATGTAGCCTAGAAATAAAGACATGACACACTCAATCGAAACACATTAAGATAATGATACATGCCTTGCAACTTGTTTTTGGTCGCAGTGGGAGTTAAACGGGCCACATTTGCTTTGCAATGATGACCAATCGTGAATGGGAGCTGTTGATTAACGTTGGGTTAAATGAGAGCTATTGTGCTCAGAGTTATGATCTGAAGCTGCGGTTGCATTTGTCGCAAAATGCGAAATGCACCACGAAAATGTGACAATATTCGGACAGGCTGTCGCCTTTTTGCTACAAAGTAAAGAGTGGAAATTATTTACTTTATTGCAGAAAATCTGGTTTTAACCAATACAAATCTCAATAAAAGTCCATTTACTTCCACAAATTACTTTGCACTAGGCCTACTTTAAAATAAAATAAGAGTTAATTATGGAATGTAGTCTGCAACGTAACCCCCTCGATCAGATGCCACGTCATTAAGATCCGCAGTCAAAAAGAAGACTTTAGGTAGACATATACATACAGAGAACGTATCTATACATTCTATACGTGTTCTATACGTTCTCTGTGCTGAAGAGCAGTTGGCGCGCACTCTATAGTGGCCGAATCGCCGATTAATATAGTCATTTGATAATTCTAGTTTCAAGTAATGAATACCCTATTTAAGGGGCAAGAAGGCGCATAATCGTTGCCGTGGATTATGTGGGGATTTTTAAAGATACTGCATGTAAAACCAAGGATTTTCAGAACTCACCGTGGGTAAAATCTCATGGCCAGTCTTGCAACACAGGCGAAAACAGACGTCTTGAAACCTCGAAAACGGTGATGCGAAATATAGTTTGAGGTTATGTTGTTCGATTAAGTTATTTTGATTTGATGACATGTGCCATAATTTAATGACATGCGATAAAATTGCTAAAAGGAAAATAATTTTGCTACAAGTTTCAAAGAGCTTGTAGCATTTTTGATCAAAGATATTTTTTCCCAGCTTAAACCCTGGATCTGAAAATGCAAGTTCTTAATTCGAGAAACTTGTTTTACCAGTGCAAGTTATTCATCACTTATCCAACTCTCTCAGTGTTGTGTAGATGGCTAATATAATTGCTGCGACCGCCCTTTTAATAATAAATAAAAAGAGCATTTAAAAATTTTTTGAAACATATTGTAATACCAATTTTGTAGCCCTATCACAAATGCAAGCCTTGCAATGAAGGGTTGAAAGAGTCCTTAACTAGGACTGGTTTTAAGTGACAACAGGAAACCAATTCAATAGACATGCATTCACTGGGAGTATAGTGGAATTCCAACCTAAGCCAGAAGGAAAAGTGCCCCAAAAAAAAAAAAAAAACACCAATGTAATTTTGACATCACAAGAGGTGGAGCCTAAACCAATCAAAATCAGCCTGCAACTGGAAAAGAACCCCTGCACATTACTAAAACGTAATGGCTTTTCAATTCAGTGATTTGCCATACCCCAAAAAAGTATTGTACCATTAATTATATATATTCTAAATAGATGCAAACCCAAATGGCGATTCATGTGAGCAAAGACGCTAGAGCTACCTGGCGAGAGCGGTCATAAGATCGAGGTCGGTAAACAGTATTGTGCAGCTTGTCGCCAATGAGCGATTGTTGAATTAGACAGAATAAATAATACACTTATCACCAAAAATAATGTGCTTGATTCATCTAAATTATTTCTATTTAAACAGAAGATGGATACGCGGTTTATTTTAAAAAACCGTGGTAGTAACTTAGATATGGTACAGTTAAATTTTTGATTCTCAGTAACTACCTATTGTTATATTTCAACTACACCCTGGCTGAATACATTGTTTTCTGGTGGCGCTATCTTTTGAGGACTGCCATAACTACGTCAAAACTTTGCGTCTGTTCTTGTACATTGGGCTAGCAGTCTACTACAGGTGTATTGTCAATGATTGTACCCATATAGTGCTCGAATCCTTACAAGCAACCTTGGAAATCTAACCCAAAAAAACGACTCTAAATGGTCCATTCCTTAAGTCTGACCCTGTAAAACTACTCCCAGTCCCCAGTTACCATTTTCTGATTGACCCTGGAAAATAGTCCTCTAGAGATCTGAATTATCGGTCAATTTTCATTGTTGTGGTTGATTTTAATAGGGCCATTCAAAAGTAACGGGTCGTTATGTTATTAAAAGTAAGGAGGTTGATATATTATTTATTGTTGTATGACGTGTTACTAACGAAGGCTATATGGATCCAAAGATAATGTTTATAATCTGTGTTGCAGTGTACTAAGTAATATTAAACATTTCACTATGTTTTACTTACTTAAATCTAATTTTAATTTTTTTAATGGATAAATCTTATGTAAGGTTGGCAATTTAAAAATTGCTTATTAAAGAAACTCTAATTAAAATTTTGTTAAAACTGATCCATTAAAAAATAAAAGCTCAGATTTTAAAAATTGAGGACTGTTTAGCCATGTGAATATTGGCTACAACAGTTAAGTTAGTTTACATTAATTGCATGAAGGTTTATTACAAAATTAGTGTAGGCCTAAAATATACACATGAAAAGCTAACAGGTGAAGCCTGAGAGGATGTAAATGAAGTGAATATGCCTAAGTGTTTCATTGGTTCTTGATCTACCTTTGTGCATGATTCCAGCCTAGACAGTTCAGTAGTTTTTCATTTACCCTGCACAACAAACTAACAGACAGATCCCACATTTTCTTTACATTGTCATAGATGGATAAGTTATGCCCAAACTAGCTTTGGTCCAACACGTTAGTAGCATAGGCCTATGCCAAAATATACAGGCCTACTTAATTTTTAGTAAGACAATGACATGTTATGCATAGTTTAATATAAGGTAATAATAAACTGTACAGTTATTCATTTGCATGACCTAGTTAATCAAATCAACCAAAACAATGAATGTTTACCAATACTTCTGAGGGCAGATTTCTGGAGTTAGTCGAAACGGCCGAGAGGTCTACAGCGTCAGGTCATTGCAAGGACTTAAGGATTTGACTTTTAGGGGTAGTTTACCAGTGCAGATTTATAAGGAGTTATATTAATTACAACTTTTAAGACTTAAAACCGTTAAAAGTAGTTCAATTTTAAAATACATACTAAATTATCTCTTCCTAAACATTTTTCAACTGAAATAGACCTGTGATGTGTCAAAATAAAGTAGGCATTTTATCATGGGGGCACTTTTCTTGGGGCAGAATTCCCATTTAATGTAGGAGGCCGACAGAAATTCTTTATGTAAGATCACATAACTTACTTGATAAATAAATTACATATTTTTGTTCTTTGTTTCAGTGGAAACTCTCAATAATGAAGGTCTTTCAATATCGCCGCCAAACAACATCTCGCAGCGGGAGTCAATGCAAATCACACAACCTGCGAGCGCACCAACATCACCCCTTGCATCTCCTAATTTCATCACATCGACCAATTTCAATCTTACATGCTCTAGTCTTACAACATTGGATACAAACTGGCAAGCCACAAAGTCTACGGTCAGGGAGAGAAATGCCGCTATGTTCAATAATGAACTCATGGCAGATATTAGATTCATAGTTGGAAGTCCAGGTAATTTATTAAATGTAATATGTTCAAATTAATATCAGTTTAGGTTAGTTAGTAATGCACGTGGGGAATGAAGTGAAAAATCGCTTTATTTCGCAAATATGATATTATGAATAAATTAAGTGCAACAGTTATTTTTGGTAATTTAATTATAATATCAAGAATAAATACATTAATTTGGTTTATGTTGTACTGCTTAAAAAAGGAAAAAGTCTAAATGGGCGGTTAGCTTATGTGTAGCTTGATTGCCAATCTGAGTTATAATTAAAGCTCTTTAATAAAAGCTTCTTTAACTAAAGGAATTTTTTTCATTTTCAGATTTTGTCTGGTTTTTAACGGCACCAAATTGTTCTTCAAGCATTATATTTACTTTCGAATTTTAAGAATTTGTTTGGTTTTTAAGGGCACCAAATAGTTTTTATGGAAAGATATTATATTGCATGGATTTTGCTATGATGGAGTTGTAATGAAGGGTGAATTAACTACAGATTGCCAGTGTGTTTTATATTATTTTCATACCCTCTATGGTACTTGTCCAGAATGACAAAGAATAATGTGTAGTTGTTTGTTATTATATCTAATTTAAATCATAACTTTATTGTTTTAAACCTTTTAGTACGGTATATCCAACATAACTTTGTTTACAGGTCAGACACAGCAAGTTCCAGCCCACAAATACGTATTAGCCACAGGTAGTTCTGTTTTCTATGCCATGTTTTATGGTGGACTCACAGAAAACAAAGATGAAGTTGAAGTTCCTGATGTTGAGCCTTCAGCGTTTTTAACCTTGCTTAAGTAAGTAACCATAGTTGTTACTAATTTAGTGCTCCGTGTCTTTATTATTTTTGAGACTATATTATATGCATTGTTCAGAATCATTTTCTGGAGGTCTTATCTCAGTGTATGATAAGTTAAATTTGCATATGTGGTCTTTTTGGTTCATTATTTTGATTATTGGCTGAATTAAGTTGAGCTTATTTATTTTTATTTCTATGGAAGGAGGAGAACCTTGGAACCTAAAATGTTTAGCTTGTCTAGTCGATTTCCAATTTTTTTTACTTTTCAGTAAACCCATTCTCTCTGACAAATAACCATCACTAATATGCTCCTTCCTCTTTTCTTTCAGTCTCTTGCATCTGCTCTCCTGAATTTTCTAGATTGCTTAGAATAGTTTGTCACCTCTGCTCCAGGTACCTGTACTGTGACGAGATCCAGCTGGAGGCGGACACGGTTCTAGCCACTCTGTACGTGGCCAAGAAGTACATAGTGCCGCACCTGGCTCGCGCCTGCGTCACATACTTGGAGACGAGCCTCACTGCCAAGAACGCCTGTCTCCTGCTGTCACAGTCGAGGCTGTTTGAAGAGCCTGACCTCATGCAGCGCTGTTGGGAGGTTATCGACGCTCAGGTACGTCTACGCAGGCGGCAGACTCTCGCCACCTCTCACATTGTACCGCTTAAAACATCCATTGCTCACCATTCTGCCCAACAGTTGTTCTCGCCATCATTCAATACGTAGTTTCAAGTCTCTTTCCAAAACGGTTTATGCATATCAATGCAAATAAGTGTGTTCTAGTCTGTAAATTTTCAAATTAGGAAATATTTTGCTCCCTATGTCTAGTTATTTGATGGATCTGTAATTATTGATTGCCTAAACTCAACCTGTTGTATAGTAACATTTAGTGTGTAAACAATATGATCTTAATAACCTCCTTTCAATGTTCCTATGAAATTTTTTACAAAAATTGAACCCGTTTTTAATTTACTTTTAACAGGGTTCCCACCCAAACTGAATTTTAAAATTCACGGCTCTTTCACGGTTTTTAAGGTCCGAAAATTACGAAATTTACGGTCTAAATATAGGAAAACATTTTGCCGCCCGCACAGTTTCACAGAGAATAACAGGTTGGGGGGGGGGGGGGGGGGGGGGGTAGCAAGGGAAAACTCGGCAGACGCATAGCACCGGCGGCGGCGGCGCCAGCATAACGGAGAAGTAATTTCTGTACCAATAGAATTAAACTGTGTAATATTTTAGGTAAACAAACTATACATGACGGAAAAATAATTTTAAATACAATGCAATTAAATAAATTACAATTATTTCACAAAATACGATGTGATTTTAACATTATTGATTACTTAAGAAAACAGAAAACATTGTACTGGCGATTGCGGAACACGCACGCAACTTAAATATTTTTAATTTTTAACGCCATCCTCTCTTCCTTCCTTCCTTTCTTCCTGTCTTTCTGCTTTCTATCCGCCCACACAATGCGCAGAGTCCAGTGCGCACTGTCGCACTGTGTTGCCATGACAACCGTGTGTCGTCATAGCAACCAGCCAATCACGCACTGCGTTTTAAGACAACAAACAGCCGTGTAATGAAAGACAATATGATAGTCTGCGCTTGCGTATGTTGCCAACCTTTCGATGAATATTCGATAGTTCATTTATTGCGTCTTGACCGAGTTGAAGTTCGTGATTATCAACTCTCTAATCATCGAAAACTCGAAATATGATCTATATAACACGTATTAAAATAATGTCGTGTTTGTTTAAAAATTAATTGCAAGTTATTAAATACACTTCAATTACATTTTTTTGTGAAATAGTTTTTTTGCGAAAGTTGAAAGTAAAAACGTGATTAAAAATAATTCTTGTTGCCAGTTTTGGACACCGGTTAGGCGCGCCGCCTGGTTAACACGACTCCGGATAAATCGTTGTTCTACTGTCCGTAAATGTTAGTTAATGGCACAACGTTGGTCGCCTGCAGGCACGTTTTTCAGCGGCCGAAGTTAGGGCCTTGTTGTCATTCAAACAGTGCAATGGGTAGTGAGCAATAAGTAGAGGTCTGCGGGTGCCCGAAAATTCGGTAGCTTCGGGTAATAACGTGAACCCGAGTGGTCGGGCGGGTTCGACACGTCTCAGGCTTAATTCGGCGGGTTTTTATTACACGTCGGGTCGGGCGGGTACCTACTACCCGAAAGAAATCGGGTTGACGATACCCGACACACTACCTGAAAGAAACCCGAAACTTAAAAAATGTTCAACAATAAATGATTCGCGCAAGCTTCTGACTTACGGCGTCCACGCAATATTATAACAAGACGAACAAGGATGGTCGCGATCGCGATGTCAAACTTCGAAGCGATCTTCACTATACGTTTCGAAGTCAATGGTCTCAGTCAGACAACAAGCCGTCCCTTGCCGACTCAAAATTATCGTACGCTTACTGCTTAGTATCGTATCCTCGTATAACAACTTAAAAGGACCGTTGCTCCTTTTGACGCAATGAAATAGTCGCACAAACAATAAACAGCTTTGAATAAGGTTGAATTTCTAGCCGAGCTTATGATACGAGAAGTCTTATCGAGAAGATAATTTTTATGATCTATTTTTGGACACGTTGCACCGGAAGAGCGTGTCCCTCCCACGAAAAACGTACACAAACAATAATCCTGAGTGATAAGGAAAGGGCGTTGACAGGTGAAAAAATATTATCTCCAATTAGATGGAATTCGGAGTTACTGCTATATTTAGTTGACCTTGGAGAACGACAAAATATACACCAGTCTATAGTTTGATCATAGAATTTCTCTTGAACGACAAGAGATAAAAATTTCATTTTTGTTTTTTTTTGTTTTGATTTATACTAAAAATTAGACAAAAAATATTAGCCGTCTTATGTTGCTGTAGGACAAGTCGTTTGGATTTTCGCATATAGAAAACAAAATACGCAACAAAGACGTTCGTTCTGGCGTCATTTATAAAGAGTTTATTTATTGTCACAAACATCTTGAACGATGATACAAAAAACAGAAAATGAGTAGAAACAAGCAGCGGAAACATCGATCCATTAATCGGTAGTTGAAAACCGATGAATCGTACACTAGAAGGAATGTAAAGAAAAAGAAAACAAATTAATTAAGGAAGAAAGAAATTCACGTATTTATTTGCCGCGCAAACGTAAACCAATGAGCGTGCGTCTTCAGCTATCTAGTCTTCTCTCTCTTCACCTTTCCATCCTTCCCTCCCCCCTCCAAGGCAACCGATCACGTTCTGCCATTACCTCCCCAGTCTCCACCCCTCCTTCCACAGCCACAGTGGAATCTCAATCTTAGTTTAGCAGGCCCTACCGTCTAGCCCTGTACGTACAATCTACGTCTTTAAAGTACACAATTGCTGTCTTCGTCTTGGGACTGTGAATCATTTTTAATGTCTCTAATAAATTGATACAAATATTTCTCTATAATTTAATAAAAATATTGGCTATTTTTAAATTGGCTGATTTTAAAGGTCTGATGACGAAATTCACGGCCCTTTCCAGGTTTTTTCATGGTTTGCCAAATTCACGGCTTATTCACGGTTTTTAAGGTTTCACGGTTGAGTGGGAACCCTGTTTTAAGGAGAATTGAATAACTGAAGCAACTTTTAACTTTTATCATGTAAGATATATATATGCAAATAGCACATAAAACAATGGTCAAAGACTGTCTGTTTGGTTGACAATAACTTGTAAACACTACAGTCTTTTTCTCTTTTTACAAAAAAACAGCAGTAACCGTAGCACTAATTCAACTCATTTGTAAAATAAATGGTGCATTATTCAGACAGTGAAAAAGATTTTTCCATATATATATATATATATACAGGGTGACAAAAAAGCCTGGAAACGGCTTAATATCTTTTTAACTAAATCCATTAGGAAATTCAAACCTTTCACATCAACTTATATGTATGAAAACTACTTTTTGCAAGCATTACCATTTTTTGACCTCCATTAGGGGACGACCCATGAGGAGTAGGTACATAATCTTTAATGTAAGCATAGGTTGATATGCACCTCATTTTAAAGGGCTGGTCAAGTGGAGTTCATCGCCGGAAACTGCGTCTCAAAAGGTTCATCCGTTACAAAATTGCGGCTGTCAAAGTTCTTGCAGAAAATACCTGCACAGGCCTTAGTATTGGTAAATACTCGTAGTCAACATTAGCTAGAGAGCTAAAACCCGGTTAATTTGTTTTGAATATTGAATAATATTAGTCTATGAGCTAGTTGAATTTTAATCTCGGATGGGGGACGACCCATTACCAAATAATCTTAAATGTAAGCCAAAATGGTAGGTATTTAATTTTATAAGATTTAAGTTACAGTGTATGAGTGTTTAAAACTAATTAAAACTATGATATACACATTACAACTTCTTCAAAAATCACTAAGTGTGATGAGTTTATGGTTGGAACTTGGTTTTGCCACTTTCAAGTAATGTTGACTATGGGTATTTACCAATACTGAGGCCTGTGCAGGTATTTTCCGCAAGAACTTTGGACAGCGGCCATTATGTAATGGATGAACCTTTTGAGACTCGGTTTTCGGCAATGAACTCCACTTGACCAGCCCTTTAAAATGAGGTGCATATCAACCTATGCTTACATTAAAAATTATATACCTACTCTTCATGGGTCCTCCCCTGGCGGAGGTAAAAAAATGGTAATGCTTGCAAAAAGTAGTTTTCATCAGTGGCTAAGCATACGATCATCATTGGATTCGGCGATGACCAGAAAGAATAAATTAATTTCGTTCCTGGTGAAAATCTCGACAATGTATCGCTAATGGCGCCCAGCGACCAAAGAATAATATTAATATTACTCTTTGGTGGCGCCCAAGCGACCGCTTCAAACTCTCGACCTTGACGTGGCCCCGCGTCCGTTGCCAACGTAGCGGTAGCGACCAGGCCGTCGGCGACGGAGCCGCTGATCGTGCAATTCAGGAGCACCCCTCCCGTGCCTATCAAAGAAGGCCCCCTCCCATACCTCCTCCCAAACCTGCAGCCAATCGCATCGCCTTTAGACTCCCGCTCAATGCGACTGTTCGGACACAATGTCTTCTATGACCCCGATGAGTATGACCACAGAGAAAGAAAATATTAAGATATTGTTTACTTCTCTTGGTACGCATAGAGAAAGAAGATATGTTTACTTCTCTGTGGTATGACAACACAATTTAGACAGCGCAGCGAGCACAGACGACTGCGATATTGGGGTTTGCAATTCTTGACCTTAGTCTGTGATTCATAAACGTCAGTATGCGTTGCTGTGTGTTCTGATGTTTGTTTTTGAGTTTTGTTGTAATTTAAAAGTTACTGTGCCTTTCTTGCTCGTGGAATGAATGTAAGTTCAAGTTTATTAAATAATAATGGTAGAAGACGCGGATATAGTTAAAAAATAAAAGAACGACCGTTCAGTTTTCTTTGTTATGAATGGAAGCTACAAAAATGGCAGAAATGGCAGACCATGTCCTAATCTGCCAAATTTGTCTGTCGTTAGTCGTTGTTTTCGATAGGAATTGGTTGTAGGCTACACAAGACATTTTACAGTAGTTTAGCACGGCAACTTTTGACTTTGTCAGACGACGCCGCCACGTCGGCAAACAGTGTAATGGCTTACGTAGTGGAAATAGAAGTAGTTTAGCAGACGATGAAGAAACAGCGTAACAGCCAGTCTTATTGTGGATTACAATAACTCTAACAATCTGTTAACATAACAAGAACAATACTTAGGCCTAATATACGTTTTTATATTAAAAGTCATAAATAATTTTGTGATTTTTTTGCTTTTAAATTCACTCTCTTCCATTATTGTAGAAATAATTAAGTATGCGTGAATTAAAAACTTCACGCCTCCCCACTGGTTTTCATACATATAAGTTGATGTGAAAGGTTTGAATTTTCTAACGGATTTAGTTAAAAAGATATTAAGCCATTTCCAAACTTTTTTGTCACCCTGTATATGTATATGGTCTATCTCTTAATACATCATAACTACCAAAATTTCAGACTTGCCTTTTTTTACTTTTTATGTAGCTGACATTAAAATCTGTCAAATTCCAATATATCATAACTAATTTTTGACAGGAAATCCATTTAAAATACCCCCGTTGCAGCAGACCTGCATACTCAGCGAATTTCAAATGCAAAACAACATATTTCGATCCAACGTAGCGAGATTTGACATGTTTTTGTAAGCCCCATAAGAATAACATGGGGAATGAGTATGCAGGTTTGCTGCTACGGGTATATTAAAACTGGGTGATTTTAATTCAATATTTAGTAGATCTGACCTAGAAGAAGCCATTTACCAAGTTTTACCAAGATATATTGAGAAATAAGCGAGATATAGAATTTTTCTTATTTTCCCATAAGGTTAACATTGGGACAACGTACTGTGTTTACCACTTTCAATATCTCGGTAACCAATGGACATAGAGTAGTGATTCAAAATACTAAATTGTTTGTTTTTTTGAGCTAAATTCAATGGTGCTAACAAAAATTTGATAATTTTTATTTTTATATGTAAACAACTCAAAAAACCCATTTTTGGGGGGGTTTACCCCCCCTTCCGGTAGTCCGATCGGGCTGGTTTACGAACTCGTCCGAATAATTACTACTTTACATGTCCATGCCAAATTTCATTAAGATCGGACCATTTTTATGCGAGTTATCGTGCTTAAAGACACATATATATATATAGATATATATATAGATATATATATAGATATATATATAGATATATATATATATATATATATATTTATGAAAATGGACGAATAGTGTTTTCGGCATCTGGGGACCTCAAAAAGAAAAGTTATGATGGTCTCGGGCTTAGGTCTTACCATGAGACCTACGGTAACAGCTTCTTCCCTATAGGGGAAATTCGCTAACAAGGAAAATAAGTAACTCGTATCTTGTTGTTAGCAAAACTTCATTCTAATACCTCGTATCTTAAGATTAAAAAATTCTCAGTCTGGTGTAAGCTTCTGATTTTGTACTACTTTGTCCCTTTTACTATTATTATATTAGCTGAATTGTGTTAATGTGTTATATTACAAATGAATTCTTTGGATTTACTATTTATTTAAACTTTGTGGAATTTTGTTCACATAAAAATCCACTTAAGGCTTAAGTTTAGGTTACATGGTGTTTGAAGGCTAAGAGTAGCTAAGATATGTGTTATTAGATAGAAGCACATATTTTTCCGCTCCTATAAATTTTTTTAAATTTCAAGGCATTAAAAGTTAGACCATTGGATTGGCCAGTTAACTTACTGCTCTTTCCTTTCATATTAAATCATTAAGTTAATGTTTGGTCAGTATTGCAATGCAGAAACACAAAAAAAGGGAGGGTTGTACTCTTATTGATCTTATTTCCATTGACTTATGACAGTATATGTTCAGTTAAAAATTATGAATAGGGATTTAAGAAATTAATTATTACTAATATACAGGCGGACATTGCACTTTTAGTTCAAATTGAAACTATTACATTGCCATCATTACCCTTAAAACTGTTCTAGGACTTAAATCACATCTGTTACATATTCAGGTCATTAAATCAAGATTATTAGTCTTGATAATTTTCAATAACTGTATCCTTATTATATATAAATGTCAGAAAACATATTATCAACAATTCAAATTATTAAAAAAAAAATAATCTCATGAATGAATCACAATAGTAAATCATAAGGGTAGTTTTGCAATTCAAAAATTTCAATTTTTAATGAAGTTAATAAAAAATATTGGGATTTATCCCATGTTTTGGATAATATTACTCTCATGAGGGAAATTTAAAAGATAAAGTAAGGCATTTGGTACCGGTAACCAATTGATCTAGAGTAATGACTCGAAATGTAAAAATTTTGTATTTTTTAAGCTGAACTCAATTTTTGCCATAAAATTATCATAAACGTGTTAAATCTTAAAAGTAAATTCTATTGCTGCGACAAAGAAACCTCGTTAGAGAAAACCAATCGTGCGTTTTTTTTCAACTCAAAAGTCATAAATTTTGCTTCACATGTTTGTTCCAAATTTCAACGATATCAGATATTTTGTTATGGAAGTTATCACTAGGTAAATATACATAAATATGAAAATTAAGGAAGTGTCTTATTGGGGTCTAGGGACCTCTAAAAGAAAAAATAACATGGTCATGGGCTTAAGCCTCACCGTGCCGCCTATGGTAATGGCTTCTTCCCTATTGGGGGAAAGTTGTTAAAAGGATATTTTAATGTCAATAAAATATAAGTTTTTACTTGTCTTTTTTCAGTAAATACTTAAACGTCTCACATGAATAAAATGCAAATATTGTTTTATCATGTTAAGGCACAAGATTAATAATTAATTACAAGTTTATTCCCCTATTGCACAATATAATTGACAGTTATTACAGCTAATTTAAATTCACAAGTATGCAATTTTGTAATAATTCCTCTAAAAATAACGTTTTTTGTGAGCTAGCCAACACCTTAATTTTAGACCAATTTTTATGATTGAGGTGTCAAATTACTGGAAATTTTGTCAATATTTCCTGAATGCTGTTCATTTTCCTTTAGGTGAAAAAAGCGTTGCCCAATTGGGCATCTAAGTTACCCACGAATTTACATGTATTTCTTATGGAAGGGATAGTTTTTTAAATATTAATAAAATTGGTGCTTTCCTTGTAAATGGTCGGACCTAAGTATACATATTATGTATTTTTCTTACAGGAAATTTAATTGTCTTTAATTTTCAAATTTAATAGGGAATACTAAAAGTTGATAGTTTTCAATATATTTATAAAAAACCAAAAAATTGTACCTTTAGGCCCTTCCAGCCCAGCCGGCTCAAGGGCTAAGGGCGGGGACTTTTGATATGTTTTACTCCTAATTAGTCCAAACAAAGTTACAAAGTCAAAAATTGTGATCTATGCAATTCCCTCTATACCCTTTCGTTGCCTGGACTAATATATTTTCTAACAATTTTTGTCTAAATAAATCAACATTCAATCAACCAAAAAAATACCATATGTTGCAACAAACCTTAACTCAATGAATTTTCCTTGCATATAGAAGCAATAATTTATTGAATGAATGATGGAATTTTCATCAATAACAAAAATGAAAGTGAGTGTGCAGCTTTTAACAAGGCTCTTATAGTAACAAACAAATATAACAAATATAAAGGGGTGCCCCATAAAACATTTTAAACCACAAAAAACTAGTTTTGAGTAACCAAGCGTTGAAAGTTGAATTCTACAATTACGGTTTTTAAAGGTTAGAATCATGTATATTTTTAATACCCTATTTATCCGTCTTTTCATTCCTTGTCTTATCCTTCCACATTCCAATATACTTCATGCCTTTTATTTTTATTTTGGTCGCTGGGTGACAATGCAACGACCAGCGGGGAGTCCATCTTTCGGCGAAAAGAACGTTATTCCCTAGAAAGTCTGTGCAGTCCCGTGAAGCATGCAAACTTTGAAAGACTAAATCAGGGCTGCCAACTCAAGTATCCTTTAAAAAATTTACCACGACGAAGCTTGTGTCCTAGAGAACCCTTTTCACTGAGTATCTCCGATTTTAAAATTTTGTTGCTTAGAACGTTTTACAGGGGACCCCTTCAAATATTTAGAACTAACAAGAATTACAACCATTACACGTCTCATAGATTATTAAAAACGAGTTCAAGCACTCCATTTTATTTTTTTAGCACTTGCATTATAGTTATGTTAAGTATTTCAGAGGCCTTCCATGATTTCATAGGACAGTGAAATGAAAATCATTTCTTAAGTTTTTAATATGGTTCTGTTTTGTTAAACTGGATTGGTCAATCTAACCCAACCTCCTAGTTTATAAAAATTCCCTCCAACCAAAAATGTGTTACTTAGACCTAAAATAACCTAAAATTTAATAGCAAATTGAAAATGTATTTTATTAAAATTTTCATGAAATTTCAAATTTCAAAATTTAACTTTTTTTATTAATTTGGTATAGTGTAAAATAGTTGGAAAGGCAATACCTATGTTTACAAGGTGCTGGCATTACCAAAAATAATCTGCCTCTGCTTAAACATGTAAAAACAATTACAGTATCGATAATAATTTTTATTAAAACAATAATACAAAGAAACTTTACTGTATCCCCTACAGCTACAAAAATTAACTTTTAACTTTTATTAATTCCACTGATTGAAAAGTCTGTAATCTTCCTGTTTGTAATAAAGAAAACTTAACTGTATCCCCTACTGCTACAAAAATAAACTTATAACTTATTACTGTATTAATAAATAATACTTACAGTTCGGTATACATAACAAAAATTGTATAAAATAGAGTAAACAGTTCAGTCCACGTTACTGCAAACACACTAATTGAAAAAGTGATTCACCGACAGGTTGCATCCTGAACGCTAGGATTTCGTATTACAGAGGTAAAGCGTGAATCGAATTCGTCTTATCTACCAAACTTCGTGTTATAGAGGTAATTTTTGTGTCCCTTCGAGTTATAGAGGTAAAACATAACTGGAAAATTAGTTCGTGTTATATATAGTAATTTCTTCGTGTTAGACAGGTTTTTCCAAGGGGATTAAAAATAATTCGTGATGTAGAGGATTTCGTGATATCAAGGTTCGTGTTAACGAGAGTCGACTGAATTCATTACAAATTTGTATAGTTTTAATATTTCAAGTTATTATGAAAGAAATCAAAGCTCTTAACTGTCCAAAAAACAATTCAAAGCCAGTGGGGGGTGGGCAGCAGGCCAGTTCCCGACAATGATGCGACTCCAATCGGCAAGGCTGCGGGAAGAGGGATAGCTCAGCCTGGCAAGCACATTCTTCACGTTCCTATCGCTGGCAGTGCAAATTTGACAGTGTTCAAATTTGATTTGTGTTGCTGGCAGGCAATTTTATGTGATTATAGTTCACATGATATAAAAAGTTGTCCATTGCCCTTGATTTTAATTTTGATTTTTTAACTATTATGAGTTTGGTTATTCTGTTTTTTTTTTCTGATTGCAGTATCTTTAGCTCTTATGGACGTTTTTGTAGGGCCTAATTAGTATGTGTATTTTTTAACAGTTTTTCAAACAAATGACTATTTATTTTCTTTGAGATAACAAATATAGATAGCTAGAGTATTTAGTAATTTACAGTCTCTTTCTTTATTTTGCTAGAAGACTGACTTGTGGTTACCAATAAATTTATTCGTATCACTCAATGTTAGTTTCATAATAGTATTTAGTTGAATCAAACAAAAAAAGTCTCCATCTCCTATAGTTTTTATTAGCAAATTAATCATTTTCTAAGTTGCTGAACTTAGCACATTTCATTATTTGGTTAATGAATCCAATGTTATAAATAATCATTGAGTGGTGTATTACTGAGATAATGCATCTAGTTCTTAAATGAGCCATTAATCTTTTACATATAAATTAGTCAAATAAAATTCCTTAATAAATCCAGTAAGTTGATTAAATATGTTGAGACATATATTTTTTTAATGTCTTTATGTCTTGACTACATGTGTGAATGAGTGTTAGTGTGCCTCGAGAATGGACTGCTGTATTGCGTCCGAAACGTCGGCAACTACATCCACCTCATCACCATTGTGGTTGACGCCCGGAACCATGGATTCGTCTCAGTTGATTAAATGTCTGTTTAATTATTCTAATAACACCTTGTTAATTTGAAATAAATTATTATTGTTATTGCTTTGCTCTCTGTAAACGGTTTGACCATGTTCTCAAACTAAAGTTGTATAGTCTAATTGTGTATGGAAACATATTATGTACTATCATTGTCAAAATGTTTTGCTCATAATGTTTTGATGGATATCTTTATGTCTTGACTACTTGTATGAAAAAGCGCACAAATAAATGGCTGAAAATTGTGTTTAATTTATTGTTGTTGAAATAAATGATCCATTTAAAGTTTAGATTTTTAAATTATAAATATCAGAGGGGGTTCTTGGTCTTTACTCACAAATATAAAACTCTTAAGATAAATAATATTATTCAAAATTGAAGCCTAGACACCGATATGTGTTAATCAATGATTTTTACCTTAGGAGATAGTTTTAATTGAGCGTTGTCTCACGTTAATAAAGACCCATATTCAGTTTAGTTCTGTGCGAGCATATCACAGGTTGAACAGCTCTCATGAGTGTTGATGTCTGAGTTTATATTAAACCATGAATACAAACACAGACTTAGTCACAAAGACAGGCACAAAAGTTAACACTGGAATTGGACAAAGTCACGAACAACATATCATTTGACAAGTAACATACTTATTACGAGAGATGACTAGCATCAGTACCGCACAAAGGTTGTGGGCCTACTTGTCGTTCCTCCTTTGTATCACTGATCAGTCATTTTCAGTGCCCTCTGCCTTCAGTTTATTGGATAGACAATATGTACTTTTATCAAAGTTATCCTATGGTAGTATCAATTTTTCAGTTCCTACAGATGTATCATTTTTCAGATAAAATATTTTTCCCACACTTTTTTTACTTAAGTAGGTTGATACAAACCTTGTAAAACGCCATCTTCCATCGACCATAGTCTGTTCAGTGAACTGGAAGCTTGGTAAAAAGTAAGAATTACCAGCTGGCCTACAACCTTTGAGAAGTACTGGTGCTAATCACATCTTCTTTGAAGTATGTCTAGTGATAGGTCGTTCTAGTGTCTATGTCCAGTAAACTTTTGTGTCTGTCGTCGAGTATATGTCTCTGTTTGTGGTTTGAATATTGGTGCGCTGTTTTAACCTGTGCGCAACTAAAGATGTCTATATTGACATGAAATGTGTATTATTCAGATTGTGTTGTTTTGAATCAACTTTGTCACCTTTAGGCTACCATCAAAGGTAAAAACCATTGATCAATTTTAAAAATTTAGCTGGAAAATGATGAATTAGGAACACTGCAATCCAAGATTGCAAAAAAGATAAAAAGTGGAGCTTTGAAAGTTTAAAACCTAAAGGGGCTAATGAAAAACATCTAACTGTTGAAAAATTAGAATTTCACAACTTCATCAAAAACTGGTAAAAAAAATTGACCTCAGGCTTTTTACTAAGAATTTCATTAAAATCTGTGATTATTGTATCGATAATGATTATTTCAACTCATCAAGATTAAAAAGATCAAGAAAGGAACAAAAGCATAGGGCCTTCATACATGATATACGTGAAATACAATAATACTTTCACGGAAACTTTGGTAATAATATTGTTACTCGAGACAAAAAGACTTAACTCTAAACAGAACAGGACTGTAAACTGTGCAGCAAAATCAAGCGAAATTTGACTGGTATGAATTCTGCTATATTTTATGTAATGTTATTTGAATTACAAGCAACAGATATTGATGTTTATCATGGAATTAGGGGTGGGAGATTTCAGAAAAAAAGATGATTAGCCATGAGTTGCTTTACCGATGTCCGATACATATGCTACTATTGATAGGGTAATGTTGAGCAGTTGCGGAATTGATTGGTATATCTGTTTTATATAAATATCTTCTTCAAAGTGGATTTAGAGCGACAATTGTTTTCTGTTACATCTTTTCTCAGAAATGTTTGGTTTAAAACTGCTAAGATTTAGAAATGTTTACGTAAAAATTCAAATCACCCAATTTTTTTATTTTATCCACCCACAATTTGTGAGGATTGTTTAAAATGCTGAGGACCAAAAGAAATATTTAAATTAAAGAGGGATTTGAACAATAGAATTTCAAATTAACTAGATTTTAGTAAATAGCAGAATTAGATTTAGATAACTTACACTGAAGAAGCAAAGTAATGGGCATTCTATTCTAAGAAACTAGTTGCAATGTAAAAGGCTTCCTTTAAGTACTTTTAAACATTTCAAACATCAGTTAAAACTTTGTTCTAAGTCATACTGGATCTTTGGATATCAATTCAATTACTTGATTACTGGTTTACTTAGTAATAATGGCAAATGAATCAGCTGGTATTTGGCAAAAGCAAAGCTAAGCTTTTTTTATTCATTCTAATCTCATTTTTCATTCATATTCAATATTCGCCTTAAAATAACCATTACTGGTGGTCGGTGTCCAGCGTCTTGCATTATAATGATAAGTTCATGCATTTCTAGCAGTTTCCATTTATTTTAACAAATATCAAAAATAATTCACTTAGTTAAAAGATTTTTGTTAATTGGTAATCTCCACCAACCATGAAAGAAGTAGAATCATATCCCAACACCATGATGACTTAAAAAAAATCTTTTCAATATAAATAATATTGTTCCCTGGATTTTAAAAAAGTTTCTGAAAGTGAAAATACTTAAATTAATTTCACTCATAAAACATATTTGATACCTCATGAAATTAAAGCTAACTAAATTAACTTCATAATAAATCTTCAAATAAGTTATTTCAACTTTCTATTTGTTCATTCTTCTACCACTTGAACTAATAGTTGTGATACATTACTGCAAAGATACAAAAATACAAATTTATTTGGCTTTTAATGGTTATTTATGAATATAAAATATATTAAGTTTATTAGTTACAAAGTGAAATAAGAAGTAAGGGGTTGGGGCCAGCTTCAGAGGAGAGAACTACTCTCAGGTGGGTTCAACCCCTTACTTCTTACCTACCTTTTTATTGTTGCTTTGCATGTCTCCATTGTTACATTTAATTATGGTTTATTTTTTGTTTTAAACCATTTTAATTAAGTTTAAGAATAAAAATTTAAACTAAAATAAAATCATTGATAACAGTTTTATTTCTAATTAATTAGCCATAACAATGAATAAAACTGTTAGGCATTTAATATTACAAAATCCAAATAGTTTTTATTCATAAATGTAATAAAACTGCATGAAACTAGAGTTACTTTTAAAGTTATTGTATTTTACATATGTAGGTGTGAAACAATAGCAAATAAATTCCTTAGTTGATATTATGAACCCTCTTAACTCAAACTTAAGGGACTTATTGGTGACTCTTTTTTTTACATAATTTCATTGGACTGTAATATTATAGTTTAAATTTTCTGGATTGCTATTTAAACTGACTTTTCTACTTTATAAAGGTTGCTGAAAAGAATGTACCGGGGTAAATGTGAACTGTCGTTGTCTTCAATTTAAATTAGTGGTATTTACCGATGAGATTTAGTTTGTTAGGAAATAACATATTTGTTATTTTTACACTAAAAACTATAGCATCAAAACTAACCAAGCAATAACATTGATAAAACATAACATTTCAGTACCAATTTTAAACATGTTAATTTGCTCATGAATATTGAAATGTATGCATGACACCTCCTTCTGCAGATCAATCAGTTGGTTTTAACTATCTTAAGATCTTTACTATTTTACAAACTGCCCTTGATACTTGTATCCTAAAATGTATAATATGGTATGATGTAATTTGCATGAAAAATATATGTTCTGTGGATATAATATAACATAAACTAAGTATAAGTTCACCCAGTTTAATAAGTTGAAAAACTTTCTTGGACTTTTGATTTAACATGTCACTCTTTATACATAAAAGCTTCCCTAAAGAGATTTAATTTGTCACTTATACTATATAAGCTTCCCTGTAGTTTAACTTTAAACATTTTAAAGAGTCATAAGGCCTAGCCCTAAGGGGATTTTGTAAAACCGCTTCTTAGTTCTCATGTAGGACCTAGGAGGAGCATACAATCCAAATTTCAGCTCTGAAGATATTATCGTTTGGGGCATTCTTTGTCCATAAGAAATCCCCTCTAATTTACATGCAGATAGATGACTGATTTAAAGTATTTTTGCTACTAAAACTTTCATAAATTAAATTTAAGTACTTAGTTAAAGACTCTAAGGAAAATTAGGTAAAAATATAAAAAAAATTTTCATCTATATGTTGCAAGGCTTGAAACACTATTGTGAGAAATGAAAATTATTGGATTGTGAGAAATGAAAATTATTGGAAAGAGTTTAAAGAGAATACTAATAATTAGTTTTATAAGCACCTTGGTTTGATTCTATCACTAATTTAATTATATATATATATATATTTCATTTGATTATTCATAATAGATGTTCATTTTAAATTATTGTCCATTTCCATTATTTAATACACTAACTAAGCATTACTTTGGATTACAGGCTGAAATGGCTCTCCACTCGGAGGGTTTTGTTGATATTGACTTGAACACTTTGGAAAGGGTGTTGGGCCGCGAAACTCTCAACTGTAAAGAGATGCATCTATTTGAGGCCGCCCTCAGTTGGGCAGCAGCAGAATGTGTCCGAAGAGACTTGGAGCCCACTGCACAAAATAAGCGTCAAGTTTTGGGCTCAGCTCTCTATCTCGTACGGATACCCACAATGAGTCTCGATGAATTTGCCAATGGAGCCGCACAACTTGGTATTTTAACTCAACAAGAAACTATAGATTTATTTCTCCACTTTACCGCACACAACAAGCCACACCTGAACTACCCTACAAAACCCCGCACTGGGCTAAAACCTCAGGTAGGTTGTAATAGCTAAAAATTAAATCTATTCACACAAATAATTTGTACATAGTTGGTCAAAGAATCATATAAACCATCCTAGCCGGATTTATTAAATAGCCTTATTTACTAAAAAATAAATTTAGATCCCAGTTCTTACGAAAAACTCTACATTTTTTAAAATATTGGTTACTTTTAGGAATCTACCTATCAATTTATTGCTATTCATTATATCAGTCAATTTATGTATCGAGAAAAAAGTGTCATACGTTCCTTATTCTCATAATATTTAAATGCTACATTGTTTAAAGAGCTGAATAGCTATTTTAAATATTGTTTGGGTCTTGCCTTTTCTTATTATATGAATGCTTATGTCTTTAACCATCCCCATTAATCAAAAAAATTATTTTAAAAAAATTATATCTTTATCGTCCAACAACGGATAGGAGTATGAAAATACTTTACAAATCTGCAAGTACTCAAAATAGTTAGGTAAGCAGTAATAAAACAATCTATTCAATGAAATACAATTAATTTTTTGATTCTATTTATTTTAATTGGAAGTTGTGTTTTTAACAAGTTTTAAAGCATTTTTAACATGTGCTTGTTTGCATTGCCAAGAAAAAAAAGGTGGTAAGAAAATAGACATTTTATAGCTCCGGATACAAAAGAAACATCAAATTCAACATGTTCGAAATTCCTTAATTTACTTGATTTAATAATGAAGAGATCCTAGCTAATACAGTTTTTTGTGTTTACATGAACTGTGTAATTTCAGGTCTGCCACAGATTCCAGTCCTGTGCGTATCGAAGCAACCAATGGCGGTATCGAGGCAGGTGTGACAGTATTCAGTTTAGCGTTGACAAACGTATATTCATGGTAGGATTTGGACTGTATGGTTCTTCGAACGGTGCTGCAGATTATAGTGTTAAAATTGAATTAAAAAGGCTGGGCCGGGTACTGGCTGAAAACAACACAAAGTTTTTCTCTGACGGATCAAGCAATACGTTTCACGTGTACTTTGAGCACCCGATACAGATAGAGCCAGAATCGTTCTACACAGCGTCAGCAGTCCTGGATGGCGTGGAGCTGAGCTACTTCGGCCAGGAGGGTCTCAGCGAGGTCACTGTCGGCTGTGTCACCTTCCAGTTCCAGTGTTCCTCGGAGAGTACTAATGGGACTGGTGTGCAAGGTGGCCAAATACCAGATCTCATATTTTATGGACCATCCACATTCATGACAGACGAACACTAGCTACTTCCAGAGAGAGCAATTTTTGAAGTTAAATCATTTTTATCTTCCTCAATTATTCTATGCACACTGACTGCAGATTTAATGAAAGTTATTATGAGATGCACTTAAAATAGGCCAATATAAGCATACAAGAATATTTTCATGTATTTAAGGATTTTCGAGTGTTAAAAATGATATGAGAATTTTAGATTATTGTCAATTGGGCACAACACAGTAATCAACATTTTGCCTCTAATCACAACCATGTAACTATCGTAGAAAATTTAGATGATCAGCTTTGGAAAGTTATTTTTTAAGAGCTAATTTAAACTATTTTTTTACTATCTTACTATCTTACACTACGGACGTCCCCGTATAAACTAATTTATACGGGGACGTTTTATTATATTACTATCTTTTAGTTCCCACTAATTTTTTTTATTTAAAAGCAAAATGTTTTGCTGCATAAAAATATACTATTAACAAGGTATGAATCATTTTACTGAAGATTGCTGTCCTCTATGTTACTTTTTTTATTTCATTGAACATTAGCATTAACCTCAGTGTGTGTCATTGTTGTTTAGATCAAATAAGAAATAAAAGTGTTTCTTTATTTCTTTGTAATTTTTCTGTAAAAAATTATATCATATTTCACAAATTGTCATTTTACCAATGTAAATTAGAAATATATATTACAGATTAGTGTCTGTTTGTGTGTGTATTTTCTTAACCTCGTGTGAATAAACAAAAAACTTTCTGTTCAACTACGGGATGATGATAATATTAATTTGCAATTTTTCAAACAAAATCTTTAATTTGTTCTTTGGAATTTCATTTTCCTCAAGAGAATTCATAAATATTATTAAAGGTGGTTAATATTTATCTATGGGTTTGATTAAAGATTGTGAGTGGCATAAAATAGACCCATGGATAAATTTATCTTCTATATTATTAAAAGAATTTCTGGGATTTTGTACGGAGCAAATAGACTCCTAGAAATTAACTTTTTTCCACATATTTGGTATCAAATTAAAGCTATTAATCTCTAGGTGTTCCTTTTGCGGGTTTGGAAAATATCCTATGAAAAGCCTTCACACAGGAGACTTTTCAAATTCCAGCGAAAGTGCTACTATCTGTGGGAGAACCTGTGAACTTTTTCTATTTCATATTTATTTGTAACAAAACAGATCATTAAGATTTGAAATAGTTCGAGAGTTGCGGGGCAGCAAAAGTCAGTTAACATTAATAATTAATTATGATTTTAATTTCTTGACTATTAACATTTTTTAAGACAACAGAAAATAAGGAAGAGTATTTGACCTATTGGAACTAAGACCAAGAGTCTGTAATCATCTTAATTTACTGTATTTATTTTCTTAAAAGGAAACTTAAAAAGGAACATAAGTAAATCAGTAAGTGCTCTAGAGATAGGACTTTCTAACAAACTGTTGACAGTGAATACACACTGATACATGTTTCAACGTTTAGTGTTCTAAAATATACCAATATTAGATTAATATTTAACAAAAGGATTCAAGTTTTGAAATGTAATTAAAAAATATTTATAATAATATTTTTGAAACAGGAGTTGTCCCTCAGAGTTTTAAATATTCGATTATTTTTCCACTATACAAAAAAGGTGATATTAAAAACGTTAAAAATTATAGAGGCTTATCTTTTATTAACTGTGTAGCTAAGTTATTTATCAGTCTCTTAGAAGCTAGGTTTACTGACTGGGCAAACAACCGGAATATAATAAGTGAATTCCAGGCGGGATTTAGGAGAGGTTACTCCGCCATTGACAATATTTTCAATTTGAGTGCAATGGTTCGTTTGAGGTTGGCAATGCCGAAAGAAAAATTATATTGTTTTTTTGTCGACTTTTCATCAGCCTTCGACACTATTGACAGGAAATCTTTGCTCTTCAAATTGTCATGTATAGGTGTATCATCTAAGGTTTTAAATGTTTTGAAAAGTTATTATGATGGTACGAGGGCGGGAGTGTGGTGTGGGGATGGCGTCACGAGCAGTTTTGACACCTCCTTAGGCTTAAGACAGGGATGTACAGTGTCTCCTTTGGCTTTTGCCCTATTCGTTAATGATCTGCCAAATGCGTTAGGTGGGGTGTGCAACTTTGGGGGACGCGGGTAAACATTCTTATGTATGCAGACGATATTGTTTTGATAGCACCTACAGCGGCCTGTTTGCAAATTATGATCAGAAATTTGGAAAAATACTGTGAAACCTGGAACCTAATAGTCAATCTCAATAAATCAAAAATTTTAGTTTTCAGAAATTGGGGGCAAATTGGCATCAACAGATAAATGGTGGTTTTAGGGTGAACGTATTGAAATAGTCAATAGCTATAAATATCTAGGCATGTTATTCACACCTTCATTATCATGGAGCCCGCATTTACAAGAAAAATCTAGGTTAGCAAAATTAGCAATTAATTTTGTCTGGAATGATTTAATTATAAATAGTACAGTACCTTTATCTTCTAAAATAATATGTTTCAATTCTGTTGTAAAAGCAGTCATTAGCTATGGAGCTCAAGTTTGGGGCTGTTTTGAAAATGAATACTTGGAGTCGGTCCAGAAACTCTTTTTAAAGAAATTATTTTGATTGCCAAATAATACGCCTAATTATGTTTTGTACTTAGAAACTGGTTTTGAAAAACTCTTTTATTACAGCCTGAGGATGAACCAAAATTATTTGTTTAAAGTATTAAGTTTTTCCGAAAACCAACTTCCGCTAATTTTAGCAAAACAAATAATAGTGAAAAACTTAGACTGGTGTAAAAAATGGAAACAACTGGGGGAAAAGCTGGGAATTAATATAAATTTTCAAAGCGATCTGGATTTGCTAAAACAACAATGTGGGATGGTGATCACAGGGCTGAGGGACGCGTGGCTTGCCGAGTGTGTTGGCCGTGCACGCACTTCCGTCCACCACAGTCAGTTGGTGAACCTCGACCTCGGCCTTGAACTCGGCGACAGGAGCTACTTCACTGATAAACCTGATATCAGTATAATATCCTGGGCAATAAAGGCCAGAGCGGAACTTCTGCAGCTTAACCACAAACCTTGGTCGCCGGGAAATAATTCATCTTGCTCTCTTTGTAATTTGAGAGAAAATGAAACTACATTCATTTTATCACCAGGTGTCCTATTTTAAAGGAAATTCGATTATTATTTTTTAGTAAAAGTTCTCACTCTGAGCAAGATTATCATAGTTATCTGAATGGAAGGGATTGGCGTGCTCTAACAAATTATATGAAAGCAGCATGGCGTTACAGATGGTCCTTAATACAAGAGTTTAACAATTAAAAGTTCATTATTTTTGTAATTAAAAAATATTATTCCAAAAGATTAATTTATTAGATTTCATTTTACAATTAATCCTACAAGTAAAAAGTATCGTCCGCACTTCCCTAGAATATCAGATGTATTTTAGTACATTTTTTATTTTTATCCAAATTTTAATTATATATAGCTCAGTTAGTTAAGCAGGGCACAGTTTTCAATATATATAATTTACTTACTTAATTATCTCCTGCCGTTTTAACAAAAAATTATACAAAAAAATCTTGTCTTGATTATTATTATAATTGCTATAATGTTTTTTTTTTTGTTACTTAGCGCTTTTTTTGCACAATGAGAGGGTTTTTGAAGAGTTCTTTTTTAATTTTAATTTTGAACGTACATCTATATTGTTTCATGTTACAGCCAACCCGACAGACGGCCACTTTGGCCATTGTTGTAGGCTAGGCCAGTTTCCTGTGTGAAACATCATTATGTAAAGATTTTTTTTTATGGAAATAAAGCGCTTTTTCATTTCATTCATTTCATAGCCTGCCTATTTTACTCGATTTTGAAATGTACCAATAACTATATGCCTATTTAATGAGGGCATTTCATAGAAAGTTGGGATATTTGCTTGAGTAAAAATTTGCCAAACGTGTTCAAGATGTGAAACAAAAATGTGGGTCAATTTGAAAATTTAATTTTTCAGCCGTTATGAGCATTGAACAGATAATCTTTACGAAATATGGCTATTTTATAAATGCATTTATAAATTAGTTCTTCAGTAGATCAAAGGTTTGACCATCTTCTTATCGTTTGTTGTTAAGGCCTAACAAAGATGAATGCAAGGAACTGACGTGTAAATATTATGTAGAATTAACATAAATAGTCAATACTTTTGAAAGAAAACTCTTAAACAGCAGAGACATGGAGATGCGCCAAGCAATGAAAACTAACTGCAAAATGAATTTTGTTGCACTGTCAAAATTTCAAAGTGTAGAACATAGACACTTTTAAAGCGGAGTCTAGAAAATAAAAATAAATAATTCACACACTTTCTCATAGAAAGGTATTTTAGTCTGAAAAACTCCATAAATAATCAACATGAAACTAAAGCCTATTTTACCATTGTTTTTAAGTCACGAAGTGACGCGGGCTGCTAGTCATCAATTAAACATTTTGTATACTAATAAGGGGAGTGTAGACACATGGGCAACATGTGAAATAAAATAAAAAGTATAACAAAGTGATTTGTTATTTCAAGAGATTTGGTACACTTAATGATTTAAAAGTAGGCTTTAAAATACAATTGTTATTTAAGTTTTTTGTCACAAAAGCATAAAAAGATTCCCCAAAATAAAGCAGCCAATGTAATAAGTAAATGATGATAGGTATTAATTAACGGTATCGAACGACTTAATTTAAAACAAAATAAAAATTTAATTTTTACTATTCACAAATAACTACTTGACTAAACTCGATACTCCTGAGTTGGCTCAGTACTCGACTCAACTCGATTAGAATTCAACTACCACGACAACCGCCGCCCCCAACCCCCAACCCGGAAATTTGTCAATGACCATGTGAATTTACTAAACGCAGTGTTTCATAACAAGGGGATTTCGCTCTCAAGTAGTAGCAATAGTCTGATTGCCTTGAAGTTTGGTAGGGTAATATTTTATATGATATGATTAGCATGATTGTTCAGGGAATGAATTAAAATGCAAAAATCCCCATTTTAGGGACACAAAATCTAGGGTCTAATTAGGGCATTAGGGATTTTTGTGTCTTTAATATGGGCAATTTAAGTTCATTGAAACTGCAATTCCCTCCCTCCTGTCAGCGTACTGGTTTTCCTCATAACATGTATAAGTTTGATATGAATTTTGGCTTCAAATTAATGAATAAGCTCTAGCCGTCATTTAATTTAGAATGGGAAGGCAAAAAAAAGAATCTTTACTCACCTAATGAAGGAATGTTGATGCAGAGGGCTTGAGACAGTTTCAGATAACAACGCCCCAGCTCGAAAGCATCTATTTGAAGTACATCACTGAAGTCGATTAGCAAATCTGTTTCATGTCAAGGAATGCTTAAGTGCATATTTCTTCTCAAACGCATGTCCAATAAATTGTATACCGGTATTTCAATTTTATTCATAGATTAAGCTTGTTGCCCCTTGGGTAGGGTCATTTATCCTTTCAAAACCCAGTCCGATAAAATATTTAAGCTTATTTAACCAAAGTAACAAAGACCCTCTTTCAACATACCCTAATGGGAATGGTCAAAGGTTAGTTAAAATGGATACTTCAAATTGAACAATTGAACATATGCCAGGAATGGGTATAAAAATGCCACAATTCCTAAAAAGGATGATAATCCGATCTGTTTCTAAATCTGGGATGGTTAAAATAATTTGCGATTTCTGCCAAGCAGGGGTTAATAGACAGTTAAAGCGTGGTAAGTTAACAGAGGTCCAGTTTATTTTTTTGTTATATTTATGGGCATCACCCACCTTGAAGTTTTTATGCGGCATTGCTTCCAGCGACACAGTAGTTGTTGTCCTCTTGTCAGTTTTAAAAATATTTTTACACTTAAAACAACACAAACACGAATAGCGAACGCCACATATATTCCCAACGTCTCGAGAATACAAACGTCGGGGATATAAGTAGCATTCGTGTAGTAGTAGTGTAGTGTAGTGTAGTAGTAGTATTCGTGTTTGTGTTGTGTTTTATGAGTAAAAATATTTTAAAAACTGACAAGAGGACAACAACTACTGTTGTCGCTGAAAGCAACGCCACATACAAACCTTAAGGTGGGTGATGCCCATAAATAGAACAAAAAAGTATTAGCCCCTGCCTACTAGCATATCTTTTACACAAGAGGTCCAGTGTAATTGCTCAGTGTTAAGATTTTCAATTGCAGTTACATGGGAACAATTTTATTTCCAAGCTTAATTTGCATCTAGAGACTGTACAATCTTGACTCTTGATAACATTCTTAATTAAAGTGTCCATCTTCACTAACTCAGGTATGAGAAAAGAATTGCAATGTTTGTTCTGGCACAGAGAAGAATCAAACAGAGGTCACTTTTAAATGGGTCTTCTGTTCCTCCCAAGTACTAGGTACAGTTAAATCCAGTTAAAGTTAAGTTACTAGTTACATCCAGTTGGTAGCTTCAGTTAAGTTAAATTAGGAGAGACCAGCGACAGTGCTGCTCTTTCGCAGTGTTGAGGGTGAACTAATTCCTCGACACCAGCTAGCCAGCGCTTGACACCATCTGAGCGCAACATTAGAAGATGCCTCTGTTTGATTCTTCTCTGTGATTCTGGTGAACTGTTAAAATATGAACTTCCCTTGATTAATATGATCATGGATATGTTATAGCCAAATAAATTATCATCCCAATTGACAGTAAAAAAAGGATACGAGGTGTGCCCTCTATTCTGCATGTAATGTACACACAAGCAGCAAGCACATGAGTGTTTTTTCTTCCTCTAGTCATTTGTCTGGTGAGTGCCATTTTGTAAAAATTGAATGCTGTATCTAGGCAATGTTGGTTTAACCTAAAAAAAATATAAGACAATTACAGCAAACAATTGCAAAGAAACTACAAAGTCACCAATCTAAGCAAGGCACTTTCATAACCAATCACAGTTGTGAAAAGGCTGGCCAATGGTAGCTGAATTGATGACCATCTAGATGGCTGCGCCCTCAATATCTGGTGACAGAAATCTGAAACAGAAATGGGATGTGCAAATTCCTGTGTATCTATTGGTGTGCAGTACTTCTACCTTAGTTTTCACATCAATCAATCTATTTTTCAGACCATCATTGAAGAAATTTTTATCTAATAGAAACCATTTTTTATGTTTTTCTTGTGTTATTTGATCCTAATAGGGATCGACGGTGCACCGAAAAAGTCGGTTCGGTTCGGTTCTGAACTCATTACCGATACTCGGATCAGTTCAGCTTGTGTACCGGTTACACGTCGGTTCGGTACAACAGACGTTTATTTGGGAAAATTTAATGGCTCAGCTCGACTTTTTCCAAAAAAGCTCGACACTCGAGCCGAGCTTTTGGTAAGAGAGTTCATATCGGAAAGATAATTATTGCGATCAATTTTTGGACACAGTAAACTGGAAGAGCACCGGAAGAGCGGATCCCTCCCACAAAAAAAACAAACAAAAAATATTCCCTAGTGATAAGGAAAGGACATGGACAGGTAACAAGAAATATTATCTCCATTTAGTTGGAAATCGGAGCTACATTTAGTTGACCTTGGAGAATGCAAAATACAGCAAGAAAGTCTATTGTTTTATCATGGCTTACCTCTTTAACAGTATATCGTATACGTTTCATTTTGGTCTCATTTGATTTATAAAAATAAGACAAAAAATATGAGCCATATTGTATGAGAAGAAGTTTGTATTTTAGCATTTTGTAGTAAGGATTCCTTATCTCCTAATTAAATCACGCACACTCGCACTGAGTCAGACAAAAACAAAAAACCAGGAAAGAGTTGGAGTAAACAACCTCCACCCTCCCCCTCCCTGGCCATTGATAAGGAGAGTGAGAGAGGTAGCTGTTTCTTTCTTTCTCTCTATTCCGTCCTAATCTCTGATCTTGCTTCTTCCTTATTTTAAACCACATTATTTTCTTCACAAAAGCTTAGAAATGCAAATAATTTTAGGATGACGATAAATTATTTTTGTTATTAAATATTATTTCATTCATATTCTGAAATAGTTTAACCATCAATATTATGCCACAATTGGGACTGCTATTTGTAATCATCTTTACTTTGTGAACATTAAGAAAATCAATCTTGTGTTTGACTTAGTGTAAATATGTTATTTTTTAAGATACAACCATTTTAAAACCTTTCCAATTAACTCCTTTCAACTCTTGAAAATGTTGTAGTATGTAACTAGAATGATTATCCAAGTTTAACTATTTATTTTAACACGTTAAGTGCCACGCCGCCCCGATCGGAGCGGCATAGGTAGGTCGGGTGGAGTGACGCGCCGCTCCAACCGGGGCGGCGCCCTGGGTTGTGCAGTCTTTCACCAAAGTGCCGCTAGAGTTCACTGGTGGACCTCTAGCGGCAATCTTACAAACTAAATCGACAAAGTAGATCCCGTGCCTCACAGATAGCGTTGCCGTAGCCTCGTATTGCTCCCACAGCCTTCCTAATATACTTACAAATTTGCTCTAAAACGCCGCCCCGACTGGAGCGGCGTGGTTTCACTTCACGTAAATGTTGTACATTTCATTTGCTGTAACTTAAAAATAGACTGCGAATGCACAACTAATATTAATAATTCACTAAAACTACGTCAGTAAGTGTTATTTTACCTGAAAATTAATTCATAAATATTTTCTAAAAAACCTAAATCCCATCGTAATTGTTATTTTTGGGTGTTATTGAGAAAAACGTTTTATTTTTATTTTAGACAAATTTATTTACAAAACAAGAACCTACATAACCTTCATAACCAAGAACCTACAAAACAACTAGAACTGAGTGAAGGTCACGAAGTCAAGGCGGGGGATGAGGGGTGGTAGGGGAGGGGGAAGACGTGTAAAGCCCGGGGATGTGTACAAAACCATATGTTGTAACCAGGTTTGGCGGGAAACTAAGATACTGCCAACTTCGCGGGGCAAAATACCCTGAAATACCGAAAGATTACCCGGGGTCCGATCGGGGCGGCACTGATTTTTTCTAGCAATATTTTGCTAAAAAATTTCACTGCCGCCCCGATTGGTCCAAATTTTATTTTTGGTCAAAATCGTAATTTTTTTTATGAAAACCTTATAACTACGATACACAAGTATAATAAACATCATATGGTAAAAAAAAGAACTACATTTCTGTTTGGCACTGCAGTAATGTAGCTAAAAAACGGCGTGGCACTTAACGTGTTAAAGTGAAACTATTGTGGAATTGGGGAGTCAAATTATAAATTTTCAACATAAATTATTTTTTGAGCCCGTTTGATCAATTTTATGTAACGTAAGACACAAAATATTAATGAACCTATCAGATCATTAACTTGCTTTGGAGATAAGCTTTCTAGTTTTGAACAGATGTTCACTTGAGGTATGCAAACATTATTCTATTGTATCTTTTAAAATTAAAATCAAGCTTCATAATTTGGTGGTTGTTAAGAAGCTCGGCTCGAAAAAGCTTGAGCTCGAAAACTTTTGAAAAAGCTCGGCTCAAGTTCAAAAACCACTATTCGCACACCCCTAATAATTATAATTAAACAATTACGTTGATGCAATGCAAAACATCACTTTGGGTAAATTTATTGTTTAGGCTAAAGAAATACCCTCTTACTTATGCTTTCCACAATTAGTTTTTTCATAGTAAACATAACAAGTTTTTAAGTTACAAAATTTTATCAATTGTGATTTATGAGTTCTATTGTACTTAATTAATTATAAACAATATTATTAGGCCCACATACCTAACAGTTCAATCTTGTTTAATATTCTGGAAGAGGGTGAAAAATAGGTTTTCTTAAATTTTACTATGCTATGGATACTGTCTTCATTTATGTCATAAGGTCTTAGCTGTTACAGTGAAAGTACAAAATTATTAAATAATTAAAAAATACAATAATATAAAAAAATTATTTATCTTAATAAAATGTTTTCTTTTTACCAGTATGTTAATTTCTTTACGACCCTTTACCTTATTTACATTTGAGGAATGTAGAGAACAATATAAACTACTAAATTAAATTAGGCTCCAGAAATATTTAATAGGCCTAGTAGATTTTTAATTCAGTGATTTTATTGCCGCACATACCAAACCGAACCGACCTTGAAATTTCTGTACCGCAGACACCTACTAACATTTAACCCTTTACGATCGTAAGGCCAGCAGGAGTAGCCACCATGCAGTCAGCAGCCAGTCTGAATTATTTTCGTATGGCTTGGATTCAACGATCGGACGGCCAACTCTACCGGCCACGCCCTACTCCATGTCAGCTCAGCATTCATCATGGCGGCTCATTCCCAGCACCTCGGTATTGTTTTCACTCCTGGCAGTTTGGAATTCTTTTCACTGAAAACCTGCAATGTTAGCATAGGGGACTTTTAAGGTACAATGTTGTAAGCCTGCTGATCGTTTTGTTAAATACCGTCTTGCAAGGTTGCAGCCACTCTACAGGCATCATACAAAATGTATAAAAACAAGAACAGATGTCATCAAGCTCTCCTGTTGGACAACCAAGCGTTTGTTGGATTTCATGATGACCAGCACTGCTGGCCGGCCGATCGCACAGTACAATTGCGGTGGGAAAAAATCCGACAGTGGCCTGTAGAGCTGGCCACGTGATCACTGAGGAAAGTGGCAAATATCCAATCAGACCGCAAAGGGTTAATGGTCTTTTTGCCAAGAATCCTTTTGGTCACTAGATAACTATACATATTGACTCAGTCACTGACTGAGTGTCTGAGGTACAGCTGGCCCTCGGCGATCTGACACTTACAAGCCTTGGAGATCGTTGGATTATCAAAAATATTTGGCATTAGTTTTACAAAATAAATTTATCATAAATTTAGAAAAAATTGCTTTTTGTTTTAAGACTCTAGGGACATCTAGAGGTCCAATAAAAAAAAACGGAGATCACTTATAGTTCAGAGTTTATATTCTCGACATCTTTGTTTTAAAGAGTATTTTGCCCTACATATCGTCTTGTATAAAATTATTTTTTCAACTTCCAACTTCCAACTTCCAATTTTATTTTCCTGTTTTGTAATAGCCTATGTGAAAAAAATTATTTCAGTAAAAAATCATTCAACCCATGAATCAAATCAAACAAATAAAATATATAACATGGACACTTTATGACATGGATTTAGGCTTCAAATGTTTTGTGTGTGTTGCTAGCCTAATGGTTAGCATCTTGGGCTTCAGTTCAAAAGGTCACGGGTTCAATTCCCGGCATGCCCACACAAATCTGAGGGGTTTGGACCGCTTTCCCTTAAAAGCGTTTAAGTATCTCGTCTCTAAAAAAAGCCACTGGCGTAAACATAAGCAAAAAAAAAATGAATAAGCCCCAGCTCACCATTTTATTTAGAGATGGAAAGGGATATCTCACAGCAAGAATATCGAGACTTACACTTGAGGATGGGAGGAAGGGGTCGAAAGAGCTGGTAGGACACAGAGCTCGCTAACATGAGGAAGAGTGATAGGTCACTTTTCAGAAGAGCCAACACTTGGGAAGCCTTTCATAGGCAGCTTACAAATTGGCTGTCAGGAAGACTAAATGAAGGAGTTTTTGTGGAGGTTTGGAGAATGTGAGGGATGATCCATGCGGATAAGGCCTGTGTGCCTGTCGTATGGAGATATTCGTCAGGATCAGGTGAGCATTAAACTCCCTCAGTCCCTTTAAAGCACCTGGTCCTGACGAGATTATAACAGTATGCCTTCAACATGGCATTGACATCATTCTCCCAACACTGTGTGGATCGATCAGGGCAAGTCTGGGTCTGGGGCACATCCCTGCTGCTTGGAGCTTATCACTGATGGTTTTCATCCTGAAGCCTGGGAGGGCCACATATGTAAATCCCACGTCCTTCTGTCTCATCTCTCTGACTTCTTTTCTCCTGAATACACTGGAAAAGCTTGTGCTGAGGTATCTGGGAGATACTACTCTCAAGGCGAACCCCCTGCATAGTAATGAGTATGACTAGTGATTGCATAGTAATTGTAATTGTAATTGTAATAGTAATTGTAATAGTCATAGTAATTGCATTCCTGGCTAGTCCTGTGAATCTGCCCTTTACCATCTTGTGGGTAGGATTGAGAAGGCCTTCAGTCACAAGGAGGTTGCCCTGGGTGCTTTCCTCAGCATTCAAGGGGCCTTTGACAACACTGCAACTGAGGCAGTCACAAGGGCTGCCAGATCAAGAGGGTTCAGTGTAAAAGCATGCAGGTAGATTGAGAATCTACTCTGCAGTAGGAAGGTAAAACTCTCACTCCATGGAGAGGAGTTGGTTATGCAGACCACAAAAGGTTGTCCACAGGGAGGGGTTCTCACTGACGAACTCAACAGGAGACTAAACAACAGTGGCGTGTCCGCCCAGGGATACGCTGATGACGTGGTGACCCTGGTGGTTGGTATGTTCAACAACCGCATGAACCAGGATTTGAGGTTGGTGGCTGATTGGTGCATGGAGGTTGGACTCTCAATCAACAGTTGTCAAATGTTGGATGTGAGGATGGATCTGGCAAAGGTTGAGGCAGTTCCTTTCACCAGGAAAAAGAACCTGAAGGGATTAGGACCTCTGATGCTGAACAGAACTGCAATTAATTGACCTGAAAGATCAGGTGAAGTACCTCGGTGTCGTATCAGACACTTCTGTAGTAAGGACCCCAACACAGAAGACATTGACGAAGGTAAGTAGTCCCTCTTCGTCTGCAGGAACTTGGTGGGCTCTGTCTGGGGGCTGTGACCTAGGCTCATGCACTGGCTGTATGTCTCTGTGTTCAGACCCGCCATGATGTTCGGGGCAATTGTTTAGTGGACCAAAATTGGTTCAGAGGTAGGTGTGAGGAGTTTGGCAAGTGTTCAAAGTTTGGCGGGTCTCATCACAGGAGCAATGAGCAGTAGCCCTGGGGTTTCTCGGACTGCCTCCTGGACCTCACACCAATAGACATCCACTTCAGGGAAACTGCCAAGAGGTGTGAGTATCTTATAGAGAGTGAGAACCTCAGGATGTCCCTGGCTGTACCCTGGGGTTACACCAAAATCATGTGGTTAAGTATGAAATGAATTAAATACATTTATTTATCCCATTTTCTGACAAAAATAAAATAAGTACGGTACATAAAAACACAGCATAAGTGATAATAAATAAATCAATTAAGCCTGTAAAGGATTACATGGGCCTACATGGGCAGGTGCCTGTGCGTAAGCCTTGAGAAGCTATCTAACCTGTGAGTTAGGCTGAAAAAAAATAATAATAAGAAATATCCACTTTATTTTAACGGGATATAAAATTAATTGTAATTTGCTTAGAATTCATAAATTTAAATATGGCGACAACTGAACAGCAACTAACTGTCTGAGTGATGTAAACAAAATTAAGAGAGGGTGCAGGGGTTTGCAGTATGTCAAAGGTTACGTCTAATGTAGTTCGGTCTGATAAGGGCCTCGGCCTCATGGATACTAATAGTGCTTAAAAGGTTTTTAGAATGATGCTTAAAAACACTAATTGATGGAGAGGTAAATAAATCGTTGGCTCTATCATTTAGACTTAAGTTTCAAAAAAGGTGTTGCGCTGCATAGAAAGAGTTTGGCAAAGAAAATGATCTGTTGAGCTGTAAAACAGTAATTCCAATTTTTTTTTAACTAGTAAAATTTTCATGGGCAATGGGAGAAAAAATTGAATAGAAATTTTTAAATATGTGAATTAACAAAAGATATATGTAAAGATGTCTGATATGAAATTTCTGACTTGCCAACAGACCACATGCCCACCATCTACACCTTCAGTAAGGAGGAAATCGCCTTGATGACTGGGTAAGAGGAATCAGGTAACTCTTTCCTGGGTTCCTGGCCACATAGGTGTCAATGTTAACAAAGATGCTGACAGATTGGCTAGCGTTGGGTCATCTGGGGCATTCACTGGCCCTGACCCTTTTGTGGTAACTCTAGCAGCAATCTATATATTAGAAAAATTTGGGTTTTCTTTTCCGAGTCAGTTCGGCTCTTCTACTGAACCGATTTTCATAATTGAGGTCTCAAAGTAAAGGTAAGCAGACGCAGATTTGGCAACATGCATCCACATTCATTTATCTGCCGTATTCCTTGAGTTATGCATAAAACAAGCTTCCTCCCTGTACATTTCTTATGGGAGTTAAATATGGTTTTCCTTATTTCCGAGTTCGTTTGGCTCTTCTACTCAACCAATTTTCATAATCGAGGTCTTAAATTAAAGGTATGCATGCACAGATTTGCCATCAAGCATTGGCATTCATTTATCTACTGTATTACTCAACCAAAAAACATAAGATTATTTCCCGTATTTTGAATTCAATTAAAGATATATTTCCCCAGTTCTAATTACGTAATTCTATATGCTTTGGTCTAAGAATCTTCAGTAAAATATCAGATTTCATTTCAGCTATTGATTATTATGATCGGACATACCTGAAGCATTCTGCTGAATTCTGAACAACACAAATCTTATATATACTAGGGAGCCCATGCGCAAATTGCGCATTTTAATATTATTTCTGTTTTTGGAAAACTCACCTACAGTTAGAATAAATTGTATGGCTTTAATTCACCTCTATTAATCAAATTAACCTTTTCAATTGAAATTTAAAGATCTCACCTAAATAAACAAAGGCCTAACTGAACAAAACACACACACACTATATTTTTTTTTAATTTGGTCGTCTTCTCGCACATAGCCTAAGTAGGATATTGGAAGTTTTTCTAAGGGGCCCATTTGCAAACTACGCATTCCAATATTTTTTCTGATTTTCAATTAATTTTTGTCTCTCAGCAGTTCTCTGTTCTTACCGAAGGTTACGCATATTTTCCTCTAATCTTGTTGACTCGTTTTTCTCTATGCCTTCTTTTTCTCTGTTTCAGGGTTCAATTTCAAATACATTTATTATGCGTAGATCGTGGATCTTTACCATAAAGAATGATTATTATTACCTGCCTCAATTTTGCTACAGCTACCGACAAAAGTAGCCAAAATTCATTTTCTTAAGCTATATCGGATCTGTTTTACAGTTGCGGGCAATCTATTTTTGTTTACAATATGACTTAATACCTAGGGGGCCCATGCGCAAATTGCACATTTTAATATTATTTCCGTTTGTGAAAAACTCGCCTACGATTAGAAGAAATTGTAGGCTTTAAACTCGCCGTTATTAATGAAGTTAACATTTTAAGTGAAATTTAAAGGTCTCACCTAAATAAATAAAAGCTTAGCTTAACAAAACACAAACATTGTTCATCACTATGTATTTCATCACCCCATCACTATGAATTTCATCACCCCATCACTATGTATTTTAATTTGTCTTCTGGCACAGCAGTAGTATACAGTAAGTCTTTCTTCTCCTACTCATCTTGCCCTCACATCATCTTTTAGTCGCGGCAAGTAGATAGGTGGTGCAGTGTCCCTCGGATGTTCTATCAGTCTATGTCTCTCGGAAGTTCTCTGATCTTGTCGAACGTTACAGTACGTACGTTTTTTCCCTAATCTCACCGACTCGGTTTTCTCTTTGCCTCCTACTTCTTTCTGTACCATAAAGAATGATTTTCTTTCCTCAATTAAGCTACATTGAAAAAAATATTTATTCAAGAATTAATATTCATGATGAAATATAGACTATCAATTTTGTTTACAACCTGACTTAGGTTAAAAATCCATCTGAAGGTAATCAGCTGTTAAATTACAATCACATTTAAAAACCGTTATAACGCAAGTTGATCAGCACAGGAGCGTTGATAGCGCCCTCTATAAATAAATTAAAGCCTTGGGAGTCGAAGCCGAAAAAGAAATGACTATTTTAACTATCTGTCGCAGGTGCGCTAATTATAAGCTTTAAAATGATGCCTCAATCGTAAAAATCGGTTCAGTAGGACGCCTGAAAAAGAGATCTAACAGAAAAAAAACCTTATTGTATTAAGTATATAGAAGATATATAAATTAGGTTTTTCTTTTCCGAGTCCGTTTATGGTCTGATCTTAATGAAATTTGGTACAGACGTGTAAAGTGGTAATCAATCGGACGAATTCGTGAACCAGCCCGATCAGATCCAAAAAGTGGGTTTTTTGAATTTTTTACTGAGAAAAACAAAATTTATGCAATTTTTTATGGCCCCATTGAATTCAGCTCAAAAAAACAAATAATTTAGGGTTTTGATTCACTGGTCTATGTCTATTGGTTACCGAGATATTTAAACTGGTAAACACAGTATGTTGTTCCAATGTTAACCTTATGGGAAATAAGTAAAATTCTTTAAGTAGCTTATTTCTCAACACATCTCGATAAAACTTGGTTTGTGGCTTCATCTAGATGAGATCTAATGTATAATAGTCTAAAATCCCCGATATTTCCATTTTCGTGGCAGCAAACCTGCATACTCATTCCCAATGTTATTCTTATGGAGCTTACAAAAACATGTTGGCTTGAACTAATATACTAATACTAATACTAATACTTTAGGAGTTGTTTTCAATAGTAGTATGAATTGGTCTGCTCAAGTAGATTATTTAAAAAATAAAGTTAGGAAATTTATTTTTATTTTCAGACAGCTTCAAGAGGTTTTAAATTTAAATGAATTGAAACTTTGTTACTATGCTTATTGTCAATCCTTATTCATGGGTGGAATTATTGCTTGAGGAGGTTACCGATCCATATTGGAACCATTGAACATCATTCAAAAATCTATAATCAAAGCTGCTTTGGGTAGAGGGCGAAGATATCCTACGGAAATTTTATTTGAGGAGTTTGGTGTTTTAAACTTGAGGCAGTTATATGTGAAAACCTTACTAACACACATTTTAAAACATTCAGACGAAATTTTTCTTAATTTTGAACACAGTTACTTTACTCGAAGTTCACAGTGCAGTAGAATCAGAGTTAACAAGTTAGTCAGAACCTTTTCAGTCACCAATTCACATAACATTACTCAAATTCTTTTCAGAAATCTTCCACCATACCTGCAAAATTACCATAACTGCACATTGACTACTTACAAGAAACACATTACAAACTGGTTAAAGGAAATAGGAAAGAATGCTATAGAGACGGTCATCACATCCGGTTACAGATAGATTTGACTCGACCAGTGCCAGTGACTTGACAGAGGAAGTCGCTGAGGCGGGCTCCATCGTTTTTCAATGTTTTTAAAATAATTGCCAGTGATTTTTTTCTTCAATATCTTAATATTATTAACAATTATATTAATTTAAAACAATATTGATTTTGTCTCCACAATTAATTTCATCAAAAAAATTTTTTTTCAGCAAAGTTATTTATAGGCAAAGACTTTTTAGTATAGCGGCTCGTGCCTACACACAGGTTTAATAACCTATGTAGGCACTATTTCCAATATAACTTTTTTATTGTTTACTATATATGATAATTATTTTATTTTAGTTATAATGTATAATGTATTATGTAATTGTGAACTTTTTTTGGAATTAAAGTATTAGTATTAGTAGTATTTGCATATGAAATTCGCTGAGCATGCAGGTCTGCAACGGGGGTGTTTTAGCATAATATATAGTTAGTTTGAAAAGTCGTATGTCGTTGTTTTGAAAACTTAAGTACAGAATATCTATTAAATTCCTACTTTTTCCTTCGTGGAACGATTTATTGGGTCAAAATCTGAAAAGGGTACAATCACTGTCCCTTCATAAAAAAATAATGTAGCCTACTGTAATTATTGCTAAAAATGTTTTATTTTGGAAGTTTAGGTCTTAATCTTATTGTCTATACTGTTTAAATCATGAATTAAGAAGAGGTTGGGGCAAAATACTGCGAAAAAACTGGCCAAAGTAGTGACGGTCACGTGTCCCCAATCCCAGTTTTACCGCTAAAGATACGTTTTAAACAAGTTCACCAATCAAATAAGTGATTATAAAACCCACGTTTATATTGTCGTATACAGGGAAATAATCAAATAGCGCTTATTACGGATGAAACTATATTATTACGACGCCGAGCCCGGTTAAAAGTCGTGTCCCCACCTTTAGCAGTAGCGTCGGTAGTGTAGTCTGTTTCTCATCGTACAGCGACACTAGCGCTAGTAGCAGCCGACAACGAGTTTAATTCGGGAGTATCATGGCGGCGAGCAACGACGGATGTCGGAGTTCGTCGTGTGAAACGAATTTGGACGTGGAGGAAAATAGTTTTGTTCATTAAAATTGCCGTGTCTCATTTTTTGATGTAGCATCGGTACATGATTTATTCTTAATCAAAAGTAAATCGCTATCCATCGTAATAGTTTAATTCGTGCGTAATACGGCCCGGTTTCAAATGCCGATTCGTCACTAGCGATAGCGTCCGCCATTTTGAGGTTAGCAGACACAACAAGCGAAATTGTAGCGTCGGTCTGGGAAGCGACGGTCGCGATTTTTGGTTAATTTAACGTGAGATCTGCTACATTTTGTGACCGGTTTTTCCATTTGACTGATATACCTTATATTCTTAATGGTGATGTATTTTTTTGTTTTATTACGGCCGATTTTAATACTTAATAGAGTAAAATGAATTAGTAAACAATGTGTTAATTATGAAAATAATGATGCAGGGTTGCCACCATTAGGGAAAATCAAATTGAGCGGGCATTTTTAGTTTCAGAAGCAATTTTTTACAGCTGTTATACATTCTTCTATTTAATCTGAAAATGAAATTAGCTGATAGAAATTCTTTATATTCTTTTCATAGCTTATTCTTTTTGGGAGTATTTGCCCTTATTTCTGTTTTTATGGTATACATTTTTAAAATAATGATAAAGGTATTTTAATGTATATTTAAAATAAAATTTGGGTGAAAGTTTTTGATTGTTCGTTTTTAAGTTTGTATTAGGCCTACGGTATATGCTTTAGATTAATTTATTAAGTCCATAGCTTTTTTGACGTTTGTCACCTAACCTTTGTTTAAAATGTTTGATACATAAAAAATGTAACATGTCCAACATAGAAAAAAAAAATTTTAAATGCTTCTAAACATTTTTAAATTAAGTTACTTAATTAATTAAAATCAGTATGTCTTAATATTTTTTGAAATTTAACTTGTGAGTAGCATTTTTTAATTATGACAAATAATTTTTTAATGAAAAGATTTTTAATTCCGTTTGGTCATCTGTTTTTGCTGCAGTTTAAAAAGCAATTTAATACATTTTGAAAAATATAATGATTTTAATGTGTTTGAACTTACTCTAAGAATAGCAAAACGGGGTTTCTTTCTTTTTTAATTTTATTTTTATGCTCTAAACTATAACTTATTCAGGCCTAAGCCTATTTTTAGAAATTTGTAATGAAGCCTTCATTCAATCGTTGAAACGTTTTGATACACAACCACATTGAACATACCATGATCATTTAAATGTAATTTTGAAGAATTTCAAAATAATTTTTCATGACTTAAGTAATAACAATGAATGATTTTGGAAACAGAACATCCTATACATCTAAGCCATTAAAAATATTTTGTATTATGCACCTAATGATTCAGTTAAGGTTATTTTAACACTATTGTATTGCCTTGTAATTACTGAAAAAGGCCTATATTAGAAATCAAATTCTTCCTATTTCAGACTATGAAAGGAACAGATGAAGATTTTATATTTAAAAAAAAATCAAACAACAAACATGTAATGGAAGTCATATACATGTAACTGAGGTCACGCGTTGTAGCAGAATGTCACATTTAAAATTTTTTATTTAAAAATATGTATGGTCAAAATATATATAAATGGTTATATTTTTTCAATTAAGTACAGTTTCAAGTTGGTGCACAATAATTTTCATGACAATGGAATGGAGTAAACACATTGTGAGGTTAAAAAACCTGACCAAAACTCGAATTTGTAGGTGAATTACATCTTTTCTAAGCTATTATTAAGATATAGGTCAATCAAAAGTAAGAGGGCTGTAATATATTTAAAAACAGTATATGTGAGCAACAAAAAATATGAAATACAATGGGTTTTCCCTTTTATTTCATTATGTAATATTGATTTATCTGGGTGTGACCTCTATTACGAAAAATGGGAGTTTCCGATATAAAACTGCCTCTCCCATTGACATACATGGGTAATGGTGCTTTCTTTATATTTTCTCATATTCTATAGGGTTCAAGGTATTAAAAAATGTAACTGTCATTTAGATACCAAGTAATAACTTTTTAGTTTTTTCCTACTTTGCAATTGTACCCTTTTCAGATTTTGACCCTATTACCAATTTGGTAATAAATCGTGGTACAATTGGTTTTCTGAAATTCCAACATAACCGGGCCGAGCTACATGCACCTCTTTTTCAACTTAGGCAAGTGTCGGCAAGTCACATTGAAGTTGTTAAGCTGCATTTGCATTTTGTGTATTTCAAAGCCAGTGGCATTTTTTAATGTTTTTATCGGGAACGGTCCAAATGCACTGCATGTAACATTTATTTTGTAAATGAAGAATTATTTGATTCGAGTTATTTTGTGTCTTGTACCAAAATTTACTGCTGCGGAGCAGCATGGGTCCTCTAGTGTGAATTAATCTATCACGGCTTGGGCCCCTGATGAGCACCAGAGGAGATTAGCATGACTCCCATTCCTGAAAGTAAGTAAACTCATTTCTCAAATTTCGATCTTGGCACGTGGCATCAAATCTATGATTGGGTAGGCAGGAGGTAAGACAAATCACAGGACTTGTTACCAGACACGGGCACCTGAGAAAGCATTTTCACCAAATTGGGGTGTACAATGGGGACCCCTCATGTAGGAAAAGAAGGGCAGTCAGGGGAGACTACTGACCATCTGCTGTTCGACTTGCTGGGAAAGGTTGACAACTATTGGGACCATGGAAGGTAACAACTTCCTCAAGAGGAGCTTGTTGGCAGGCTGTACCATTTCATCAGGGACATGAACCTTGGCGGTTCCTGAATCACCTAATCATCAAGAAAAGGATGCAAAACAAGCCCTCATGGCTGAAGTGCCTCGGGACATTGGTCTGCCCTTTTAAATGAGTGAATAAGCAACCTCCGTAGTACCTGAGAATCTCTGTATCCGAGGCAGCTTCGGTCCCAACAACCTCGAATGATTGGGAGTGTTCTGTACTATGTTTGGGGACAACCAATATGAGAGTTAATAAGCACGCCACATAAAAACTAGTTTTACTTCCCATAAATATGGGTTTTCCTCAGCAAAAAGTTCCTAAAATTGCTTAGGCTCTACTTGAATAAAGTTTGGATATTATAAATTCACTATACCTCAACTGCTGGCAAAGGTTTGAAATTCCACGTTTCGCATTTTGTAACGTAATTTCTCTTGATTCTCTATTCAATGTTGTGTGAAAATCTGAAAAAAATAGACAATTAGAAATGTTGAAGCTACAAACTTAAGCTAAGCTACAACTTTGATCAGCAGCACCAAATTAATAAGGCGGTGAGTTTTTCTCTCTGATCTACATAATATCTATATATCTTCTTAGTCAAAAGTAGGCTTACAAGACTTCCCCAAACATGGGTGTTAAACCTGAATCCTATACTCTTATATGAGCAATTGTTGTGTGTTTGCACAATTATCTCAAAAACGGCTCCGAGGATTTCCTCCAAAGTCTGGAAATAGCTAATTTCTGACTCAAAAACATGTTCTATGCAGGTTACTTGGCCAGAGAAAATCTACTAACGTGGTAAAATGAATTTTAAAGAAGAAAAAATTTAACATTAGGCCTCATGAGTTGCCATGCTAGCAACAAAATTAACAACAAAAACATAAATAAATCAAGTTATCTGAAATCATAACTGCTGTTTGCAAAATAAGAGAGGAGAAAAGCAGCATATGGGATGAAGATTGCATGAGTGAGAGTGCTGCTAGCGAAATTGACATTTATTATTTGTTTGATATGTTTGTTACTAATATGATTATATGTTAAAATAAAACAAATTTTCCCATAAAAGACAAACACAAACAAAGTTTTGACAGTTCAACAAAAACATTTCATTTAGGCCTAGTAATTTCAGCTGAGGTTTAGCAGACGATTGAAGTTCACAAGTTTTGCCGTCCGCTTATTTCATGCTTCCAGTCATAACATAAAAAATTACATAGTTACAGTGATGCTAACTTCCATTAAAAATTTTATAACGTTGTGCTATCACCTACTCCCCCCCAAAACCTTATATTTTCAAGGAGATTTTAGTTTTTGAATGAATTTAAGAAATTAATTCTACATATTAAGTACCTAAGTAAAACTACGGTGAACTCCTCTCCCCTCCATCTCCTGTAACAGTAAGCTTACATAATCAGTAAGCTTGCTGATAACCCCCCCCCCCCCCCTAAGGAGCATTAGGTAATTTAGGGATAGCCCCATATTATTATCTACTTTTGACAGGTATACAAATATTCCCTACTAAATATTACTGCTAAGCCAGCACATAACAGGACAATTAGAGGTAGGCCTAAGTACATCTGTAAGTAGGCCTAAGTGCATCTGTCAGTTTTCTCCCTGATATGCAAGTATAAAAATATTCCCTACTTAATATTACTGCTAAGCCAGCACATGACAGGATATTCGAAGGTAAGCATCTGTAAACAAATACTTCTATCAGTTTTTCTTCCTGATCTACAACCTATCGTCTTAATCAAAAATAGGCTTAAAAGACTTCCCCAAACAAGAGCTGGGGAAGTAAAACCTGTATCATACCTATTCAGAAGAGGTGGTTTCTGTATGTATGTTTGTGGCAAGTGAACGCGAAAAATACTGAACCGACTGGGTTGAAATTTCACACGGAGGTAGATCTTGAACCTGGGAAACACATAGGCCTATTCCCTTCCTTAAAATTCCCTCGGGCTAAGTCCCGCGAACGTCCTCATTATCAATGTTTACATTTTATAAGGATGTACAGTTAGATTTTTTTAACTAGAAGCGGTCAGGACAAAGTGGAGTATCTTAGACAATGCACTTCTTATGTTTTAAATAAAATCATGAGTTTCTGTTTATTTTGTAATGCCATTAAAAATTTTATAACGTTGTGCTATCACCTACTCCCCCCAAAAACCTATACAAAGGTTATATTTGTTTACTACCCAAAAAAATAAACAAAAGTATAAAATGGTTAAGAATAATGTTTGTTTTTATTAATCCTAACCTCAACATTTGACAAGTAGAAACACGTGATTGTAGGAATTCAAACCAAGGAGGTTATATTATTATACTGGAGATAGCACTGCCTTAACAAACTGCATTGGAAAGCGTGCCGCAGTTGGTACTAACTGATATACCGTTCTTTGAGTCGATTCAACTGATTCAAAAACTGATGTAATCATTTCGGAGAGTTGAATCATGTTGATCTGATCCTCATTATGATTGAGCGGTTTCTTTGCCTTGGAACAGTTATGACCAAATACAATATTATATAAATAACTGAATAGAAAATGTTATTTTTTAAAACCTATGAATCTTAATTAATCTAAAGTTCAATATATAAGTGTTAGCATCCGGCCAGTAAATGACAACTTCACTCTTTATGTACGATTTTGCCATCAGCCATATTATTAAACAAACGTTATTGTTGCTCAGCAATATTGTACCACTAACAGAAATAAAAGTCCTACTAGGCCTATTTATGTTGCTTACCTGCCAAGTTTCTACTTCTACCGTAATTCTCGTAGTGACTGATTATGTCAATTACTTCTAAGCCCAGGTATCTGTTTTGCTATTTTTACTTTATTTTGCCATTCAAGATATACTCAAAAATAAATTAGGAGAAGTTATTTTCAAACAAAAATCACCTAATAAGTACTTGTTAGCAGTTTATTATAAGTGTTTAATTCGTTGATTAAAATATTATTGATTTCCGGTTCCGGAATGAACCAAGCTCAAAACTGAGTCGTGATTCGACTGAATCACTCGATTGATGCGTTCATTTTCGTTCATCTGAGGTCGCCTCTATCCGTGACGGATTGTCTAACCTTGAACCCCGTGTTGCCAATGTCGAAGTTAGACTCTCATCGGTAGAAAAGGTAATCAAAACAGTTGCTGATAACAGTTTGGAGACTACTATTGCGGAAATTAACGAGCGCACTCGCCCATCCCGTAACATCATGGTATACAATCTAGAGGAATCTTCATCTAATGACATTACGTCCAGAAAAAACCACGATCTTGGTCTGGTGTCTGACTTGTTTAAACCTCTTCTTCCCTCTTTCACGACCAATGAGGTTAAGACTTTCCGCGTCCGGGTGCAAAAAAACTGGGAAGCCGCGGCCACTCAAGGTCATCTACGCAACCAGTCCGATGCTGTTACTATCATGAGTGGATTTTCTGTGGACTATGCTCGTGATGGCGGGCCCACCTTTGCCTCAGTGAGACTTTCAAGGGATAGGACGCCCCGTGAGGTCAAGCATCTTCAAGCCCTCAATGACGAGCTCAAGGACCGTACATCTCGTGGCGAAAAGGATTTCACCATTAAGTTTGTAAACAATATTCCTCAAATAATCGTTAAAAAAAACGCTTAAGCATCGATGGTACTAAGGATACCATCGTTAATTGTTACTATCAAAACATCAACGGCTTAAGGAGCAAAATTACTGATCTGACACTGAATACCACAACATCTTCCAATGACGTCATAGTCCTGGTCGAGAATAATCTCACATCTGATATTAACTCAACCGAGCTGGGGCTAACTGGCTTCAATTTACACAAATGCGATAGGTCTACGTCTACTAGTACTAAGCTCAGTGGGGGAGGTGTGCTAATTGCTATAAGGGACTTAATTCCTAGCCAACTACTTGCGAGTCCCCCATGTTCCTTTGAATGTATTTTTGTCTCCTGTACTCTCACTACTCAGCGATTTCTTCTGAGCTCCGTATACATTCCACCCAATAAGCCTGCTAATGTTTATGCGGAATACTGTGACGCTGTTGATGAAGTCATTGCTTCTGCTCACTTCTCTGAAAATGTATTACTCTTTGGTGACTTTAATTTAGCTATAACTGAACCAAATGTTTGCGGATTACAACTTGGAGGCGCATCTGCTAACCAGTTGTTCAACCTGGCAATGACTCGCCGGCTCTTCGGTTGACAGTCGATCACTGACGAAATAAGGTATTTTAACCTCCAGAATTAATAAAAAATATATTCATCTTTCAAATAAAATTTTTTTGAGGGAAGATATTACCAAAATTGAAAGCACTAGTCAAACTTGGAATAAGTTTCGATATGTTATTTAATTTACTAGGTATATCTCAACTGTATTGACTTACTGTTCCCAAATCCTCGACAACCCCCTTTAGAGTCAGAAGCTACGAACTGTCCAAGGGCAGACGTCCCTCCATGAGCATTTTCTTCAAATTGCATTTCCGACACAATGACACTATCCTCTAGGACTGTACCACAGTTTGTGCACACTGTGTCCCCACGAGCTGGATCCACCTCCAGCTCAGAGGACCCACAATTCTTACACTTGTTTCCAGTCATGTTAAAGCTGGCCCTGAAAAATGAAATCATAGAGGTTACTTTGATGTTTAAAATATGATTTGAGGGTATTTTTATTTTTAAGGTTTAGGCCTAATAGTTTGTTTTATTTTTATTTTTGAGAACATTTGCCATCATTAATTAGTACAAACAAGTTACACAAAAAAGTTTAACAGTTTCTTTTTAAAGTTTAGGCCTTATTTAGTTCTGGTATTTATTATTTTTCAAATTGATCGTTACTCATCATATTTTATGATTTTATCACTTATCATGATGAGTAAGGATCAAGTTTAAAATAATGTGAAAACTATCATAAAAAATACATACCAGAATCAACTTTTATTTTTCTTCTCCATCATTTAATTTTAGAGCAGTAAAAAACTTAGGACAATTGACTTTAGGCTGTAGGACCTGTAGTGACCACCGACTGCCCCACCATGTAGTGAATGAACTGATACATATGGTATAAAATCCTAAAAGTTGCTAGGCAATATTAAGAAAAACAATTTTTAATCAGTTACTAAGTCTTCTCAGTAAAACAAGGTTTTCACAATATTATTATATTTTGTAATTCTAATTTTCAACAATTATTGTCATAATAAATGTATTATTCTGTGAAATCTTTCTACATTTTATGTTTATCAACAACTACTATATATTTTATTCCTTCTAAATAGATCTTAGTATCCATAGTGGTGACCCCGAGTAAAATGGAAAATGAAGAACTGATGGAACGACTACGGGTTCTCGAAGAAGAAAACAACCAACTGCGAGATAATGTCCGTGAAATTATTGGAGTCGATGCCCCTCGCCTCACCCCGAACCAAACTGAACATCAAGACCCCACATTAAATTCAGTAACAAACGATCAACCGAACATGGAAGCTGCAACACCATCCCCACAAGTAAAACTTCCTCCATTCTGGCGTGAAAAGCCAGCTCTTTGGTTTGTTCAAGTTGAAGCGATTTTCGCCTTATGGCGCATTTCCGACGAGGATCTCCGCTTTACTCACGTTGTCACTCATTTGGACGAAATCACGGCTTCAGAAGTGGAAGATCTACTCTTACATCCCATTCTAGAAAGCCCTTACACAAGGCTCAAACAAGAACTCATTAGGCGACTAACGGTCCCGGAACGCAAGAGGATCAAGCAACTTCTCAATGATGAGGAATTAGGAAGCGACGCTCCGTCACAATTCCTCAGGAGGCTTCGATCTCTGGCTGGCAGTACTGTGCCGGACACCCTCCTGAAGACCATTTGGATGCAGCATCTCCATATGGACACTATCCAATAATCCATATGGATAGCCTGGCCACAGGCTATCCATATGGCGGACAGGCTATGGTCAGGCGGATGGCCTGTACATGTGGCCTGTCACACGTACAGGCCATTCTACAACCTCACCTGACAGGACCTGGAATTAGTACGGACTCATTAGCGCTGACAGCTGATGCCATTCTGGAGGTCCAACCACCGCCTTTGGTGAGCTGTTGTGCTATATCTTCCAAAACAGGTAAGCCTGTAAATGCCTTTCCTACATTACTTCCTAACCGCGGATCAGGAACAGAAGCAGTTCTAGAAAAGTTATCCATACTAGAGGAAAAGGTTCGATGTCTATCGGACGACCTGTCTGCATTTAAAAATGCTCAGTTCGGATTATGAGGCCGTGATAAATCACACAATCAACATGGTACTGGCGGTCCCCATAGTGACGGCTATTGTTGGTACCACAATCGTTTTGGGTCAAGGGCAACCAAGTGTGTGACCCCTTGCACTTACCCTTCTTCAACAAACACACTCGGCAACTAGGTGCGGTGTCGGCTAGTTGTCGTTTATCCAGACACCAACTCAATGCACCCCCCGGAGTTCCAAACACAAAGCAGTACCAGATTACAGGTATTTGATAAAAATTCAGGTTTCAAATTTTTGGTAGATACAGGTTCCGATGTGAGCTGTATACCTAAAGATTTCGTCCAGGACCCCTTGAGACCAACCGGGATAGAACTCAGAACTACAAATGACTCTGACATCCCTACTTATGGCAGCTTATGTCTCAACATAAACATAGGGCTCCGGAAAACTCTACTCTGGAATTTCATTATTGCTAAAGTCTCTACTCCCATTATCGGCTCAGACTTCCTGGCCTACTATTCGTTATTACCTGATTGTCGTAATGGTTTCCTAATTGATAGCATTACGAACCTGAAGAGTAAATGTCAGTTTATCAGTAGTCAACAGGTTAGCGTTAAGGTAATTACCTCCGACCCATCCCAATTCTCTCTGTTATCAGAATTTCCTGACATCACAAAACCTCTGGGCGTACTCAGATTTATACCCCACAACACTGTTCATTTCATTAAGACAACTCCTGGTCCCCCAGTCTCATCTAGACCTAGGCGACTGGCTCCAGAGAAATACAAAATTGCTAAATTAGAGTTTGAATCAATGGTTGCTAATGGAACTGCGTGCCGTTCTAAAAGCCCGTGGTCCTCACCACTACACATGGTACCCAAAAAGAATGATGAGTGGCGACCGTGTGGTGACTATAGAGCGCTGAATGCCCGCACCATTCCTGATTCTTACCCTGTTCGACATATTCAAGACTTCTCTAATTGTTTATCCGGGAGTACGGTTTTCTCTGTAATAGACCTTGTTAAAGCATATACACAAATCCCGGTTAACAAAGAAGACGTTCCAAAAACTGCAATAACTACTCCATTTGGCCTTTTTGAGTTTCCATTCATGTCCTTCGGTTTACGAAATGCTGGACAAACTTTTCAAAGATTTATTGATGAAGTTTTACAGGGGCTCGATTTTTGTTTTCCGTATCGACGACGTATTAGTATTTTCAAAAGATACTGCACAACACGAAGAACACCTTCATATTATTTTCCAAAGATTCGTCCAATATGGAGTTTTAATAAATGTGAAAAAGTTGGTATTCAATTCTGACTCTGTGATTTTTTTGGGATACCAAGTCACAGCTAACGGAACTAGACCCATCCCTGACCGCATAAATGCACTGCAGAACTTTCCGCTACCACAAACTGCCAAAGGTCTAAGGCGGTTTTTGGGGATGCTAAACTTTTACCGAAGGTTCATTCCTCAAGCCACGGAATTTCAGGCTCCACTTCATACAGTTATTGCTTCTCTGAAAGGTAACCAAAAGGTACCTTGGAATGATGTATTATTAGAGTCTTTCAATAAATGTAAGAATCATTTAGCTCAAGCTACGTTGCTTCATCATCCCAGAGCGAATGCTAAATTAGCACTCTTTTGTGATGCATCGAATACTGCAATAGGAGCAGTATTGCAACAATTAAACCAAATAGGATTATGGGAACCTTTGTCTTTCTTTTCTCAGAAACTAACACCTAAACAAACCACTTGGCCAGCTTATTATAGAGTTATTCACAATTTATGCTTCTGTTAAACACTTTAGACATATTTTAGAAGCTCATCCTTGTACTATTTTCACTGACCATAAACCCATCACTTTTGTTTTTCAACAAAAGAAGGATAAATTGTCTCCAGTTCAAACCAATCATCTGTCGTTTATATCTCAGTTTACGACTGACATTCAACATGTCTCAGGTTCCTCTAACATAGTAGCTGACAATTTTTCGAGGATAGAATCTATTTGCATCAACAAGGATACGAAAATTGATTTAAACAACTTAGCGGCTTTTCTAGCTAAAGACGAGGAACTGAAGTCCATTCTAGAGAACAATACCTCTCTTCGTCTTCAACCAATTCAGGTCCCTGGCTCTAATTCTTTTGTCTACTGTGATACAAGGGACAATAAACAACGATTATACATACCTAAATGTTTATGCAGAGAAGTGTTCAATTCAGTTCATTGCTTGAGTCATCCAGGAATTAAGTGTATGAGGAAAATGTTGACCTCAAGATACGTTTGGCCTTCAATAAACCGTGATTGTAAGGCCTGGACCTTGTCCTGCCAAGACTGTCAACGTTCCAAAATCACACGTCACATCCACACACCTATCACCGATTTTCCTTTACCGAAATGTCGATTTGAACATATTCATGTTGATATAATCGGCCCTTTGCCTCGGGTAGGAAATTTACGCTACTGTCTCACAGTAATAGATAGGTTTACTAGGTGGCCGGAAGCTCATCCTCTGCAGGGTATCACTGCCGAAGAAGTCTCATCAGCCCTTTTTACTTGTTGGATTTCAAGATTCGGAGTGCCTTTGCGAATCACAACTGACCGAGGCAGACAATTTGAGTCTTCGCTCTTTACTGAATTAGGGAATTTGTGCGGTTTCTCAAGACATAGGACAACTGGTTACCATCCTTGCGCTAACGGAATGGTTGAAAGATTCCATAGGCATCTTAAAGCAGCCATCATGTGCCACTCTACCTCCTCTTGGGTCGAATCCTTGCCTGCAGTACTTCTTGGGATAAGAAACGCTTTCCGTGTGGACTTGAATACTTCATCTGCGGAAATGGTTTTCGGTCAAGTTTTACGCCTCCCTGGTGAATATTTTGTCCCGACAACCGAGTTGGCACCTCTAGAAGACCCAACTACGTTTGTTTCACGCTTAAGACTGAAGATTGCTTCAATCAAACCAACTAACATTCAAAGGCATGGAACAAAACAAAGCTTTGTTTTCCGGGATCTGGACACTTGTTCGCATGTTTTCTTAAGGGAAGATGGTGTAAAAAAACCTTTACAACACCCGTACACACTGGACCACATAAAGTTATAGAAAAAGGGGATAAAACCATCACCATTATGCTGCACGGTTCGCAGGTTAAAGTAAGCCTAGATAGAGTGAAGCCCGCTTTTGAAAACACCCAATAAAAAGTTTGAACAAATAATAACTTATCCAAGGACTTTTTTATGCATTTTTTTGTTTTTTTTTGTTTGGGTTTTACCATAGACTTCCAGTCTTCCCAGGGGGCTCGTGTAGTGACCACCGACTGCCCCACCATGTAGTGAATGAACTGATACATATGGTATAAAATCCTAAAAGTTGCTAGGCAATATTAAGAAAAACAATTTTTAATCAGTTACTAAGTCTTCTCAGTAAAACAAGGTTTTCACAATATTATTATATTTTGTAATTCTAATTTTCAACAATTATTGTCATAATAAATGTATTATTCTGTGAAATCTTTCTACATTTTATGTTTATCAACAACTACTATATATTTTATTCCTTCTAAATAGATCTTAGTATCCATAGACCTAAGTCTTTTTTCCTCTGTACAGGGGGCGAACGGGGCGGTTGCCCCGGGTGCCGCGGCTGGGGGACGCCATGACCGTAGAAGCCCGTAGCCATTTAAGAAAAAATAAAAAATTGAATATCGCCTTCGCCATACAGGGCGCAAATAATTCACGGGCAAGAATTGTAAAAATTTAATCAAATGGCTATTAAAAAACAAGTCGTTCAATAACTTTGTTTCTTCTGTTCATAAAGTGTATAACTGGAAGTATCTAAATACTTCCATAATTTAATCATGGAAGTAGCCTTTTCAGATATTTCCAGTATTTAGATACTTCTAAATTAACATTATTTTAATGTTCATAAATTATGTTGAGAAGTAGGGCCTAAGTGAGATAGGTGTACATATTTCCCATAAGGTTAACATTGGGACAACATACTGTTTTTATCACTTTCAATATCTCAGTAACCATTAGACATAAAGCAAAGATTGAAATGTAAATCGATTGAACAATATTTCAGCAGAAATACTTTCAAAGCATTTCAGTCTCAAATCAGCAATCAGGATTTTTCTGACATAGGCCCTAATTAATCATAAAATCTATTGCAAATGCAATTGGTGTCAAATTGAAAAGCCGGTAGGCTTATGTCTCTTGGGAGTGGGAAATTTTCGGAGGGAAATTTCCCCTCCCGGAGGGATTTTTTCCCTCCCTGAGGGAATTTTTCCCTGTTTTCTATTATCCCTATTTTTGGGGCAAGAAAGTCAATGCAACCATCGCCGTCCCCCTACGACCCCCCCTTTTTTACCTAAAGGGGTGGTTTTGGCCCCCCTAATTTTGGAAAAATATTTTTTACCTTAGATCGATTCCTTGTATCGCCCTGAACACAAAAATATCGGGTTTGTACCATCTATCAGCTCCCCTTATCGAACTAGGGGGCAAAAACCCCCTTGGACCCCCAGTATAGGGGTCTTGGGAGTCAGTATGTTCCAGTTGAGCTGTGAGGCTGAAACTCAGAATGTACCCTATTTTCGGGGCGAGAAATTCAATGGAACCATCCCCGTCCCCCTACGACCCCCCCTTTTTTACCTAAAGGGGGGGTTTTGGCCCCCCTAATTTTAGAAAAATATTTTTTACCTTAGATCGATTCCTTGTATCGCCCTGAACACAAAAATATCGGGTTTGTACCATCTATCAGCTCCCCTTATCGAACTAGGGGGAAAAAACCCCCTTGGACCCTCCGTATAGGGGTCTTGGGAGTCAGTATGTTCCAGTAGAGCTGTGAGGCTGAAACTCAGTATGTACCCTATTTTCGGGGCGAGAAATTCAATGGAACCATCCCCGTCCCCCTACGACCCCCCCTTTTTAACTATAGGGGGGGTTTTGGCCCCCCTAATTTTAGAAAAATATTTTTTACCTTAGATCGATTCCTTGTATCGCCCTGAACACAAAAATATCGGGTTTGTACCATCTATCAGCTCCCCTTATCGAACTAGGGGGCAAAAACCCCCTTGGACACCCCCCGTATAGGGGTCTTGGGAGTCAGTATGTTCCAGTAGAGCTGTGAGGCTGAAACTCAGTATGTACCCTATTTTCGGGGCGAGAAATTCAATGGAACCATCGCCGTCCCCCTACGACCCCCCCTTTTTTACCTATAGGGGGGTTTTGGCCCCCCTAATTTTAGAAAAATATTTTTTACCTTCGATCGATTCCTTGTATCGCCCTGAACACAAAAATATCGGGTTTGTACCATCTATCAGCTCCCCTTATCGAACTAGGGGGCGAAAACCCCCTTGGACCCCCCGTATAGGGGTCTTGGGAGTCAGTATGTTCCAGTTGAGCTGTGAGGCTGAAACTCAGTATGTACCCTATTTTCGGGGCGAGAAATTCAATGGAACCATCGCCGTCCCCCTACGACCCCCCCTTTTTTACCTAAAGGGGTGGTCTTGGCCCCCCTAATTTTAGAAAAATATTTTTTACCTTAGATCGATTCCTTGTATCGCCCTGAACACAAAAATATCGGGTTTGTACCATCTATCAGCTCCCCTTATCGAACTAGGGGGCAAAAACCCCCTTGGACGCAGCATGTGAGTCAGGGCGCCAACTCACGAAAAAAAATACGAACAGTCTATATGACAGCATATATATTAATGCGTGGTGTCTTTCACGCAGTTTATTGAAATGATAACGGAAAACTACTGTTTTAATCAGATGTACTGAAAACTGTTTATTTGAAGGAGCAGACCTGCCTACCCGTTGGAGCAGACCTGCCTACTCAGCGAATTTCAAATACAAAAATGGGGGGTCCAAGGGGTTTTTTGCCCCCAAGTTCGATAAGGGGAGCTGATAGATGGTACAAACCCGATATTTTTGTGTTCAGGGCGATACAAGGAATCGACCTAACGTAAAAAATATTTGTCTTTTATAAGGGGGCCAAAACCCCCCTTTAGGTAAAAAAGGAGGGGTCGTAATTTTAGTCCAGAGACATTTCACTTTTCATGCACTTTGCACTTTTTGCACTTTTCATGCACTTAAGTGCCTAAGACCATCGTGTGTTGAAAATGAGGAACGCCCCATAGCAATTAATTAATTTATACGTCAATAACAACAATTTGTTTGAAATAACTTAATAACTTATATCTAAATACCTTACGTTTATATTGTGTTATTACGGCCATTTGCATCGCCTATTTCCTCGTCAAATTTTAATTAAAGCATATTTAGCTTTTTTTAACGCACTTGTGTCAAAATGATTATAATCTAATGATATTGTAATACTACTCCTGCAAAATTTTCAATTCGTGTCTTCGCCTTTTAAAAATTCATTAAAATATCTTAAAATGTCTTATTACGGCAAATCTTATATACATTATAACATTATTTGTCGTTTATTATCGTCGTAACATATTATATGTGAGGTTACTCCGTGTTTCAGTATCACCCGAGACCAACCTCGAGTTCTGCCGGGTTCGATAAGGGGAGCTGATAGATGGTACAAACCCGATATTTTTGTGTTCAGGGCGATACAAGGAATCGATCGAAGGTAAAAAATATTTTTCTAAAATTAGGGGGGCCAAAACCCCCCCTATAGGTAAAAAAGGGGGGTTGTAGGGGGACGGGGATGGTTCCATTGAATTTCTCGCCCCGAAAATAGGGTACATTCTAAGTTTCAGCCTCACAGCTCAACTGGAACATACTGACTCCCAAGACCCCTATACTGGGGGTCCAAGGGGGTTTTTGCCCCCTAGTTCGATGAGGGGAGCTGATAGATACTACAAACCCGATATTTTTGTGTTCAGGGCGATACAAGGAATCGATCTAAGGTAAAAAATATTTTTCTAAAATTAGGGGGGCCAAAACCCCCCCTTTAGGTAAAAAAGGGGGGGTCGTAGGGGGACAGGGATGGTTCCATTGAATTTCTCGCCCCGAAAATAGGGTACATACTGAGTTTCAGCCTCACAGCTCTACTGGAACATACTGACTCCCAAGACCCCTATACGGGGGGTCCAAGGGTTTTTTTGCCCCCTAGTTCGATAACAGGGGCAGGTAGATGGTACAAACCCGATATTTTTGTGTTCAGGGCGATACAAGGAATCGATCTAAGGTAAAAAATATTTTTCTAAAATTAGGGGGGCCAAAACCACCCCTTTAGGTAAAAAAGGGGGGGTCGTAGGGGGACGGCGATGGTTCCATTGAATTTCTCGCCCCAAAATTAGGGAAAATAGAAAACAGGGAAAAATTCCCTCAGGGAGGGAAAAAATCCCTCCTGGGAGGGGAAATTTCCCTCCGAAAATTTCCCACTCCCAAGAGACATAAGCCTACCGGTCTAACTCAACCCTTGGGTTTAGGTATCATTATGTAAAGTAATAAGTCACGAACCTTTGGAGCCTAACTTTCTTAAGTTCTCCTTAATAAAGATATAAAAAAATTGTGCAAATATTATTAATAGGGAAAGAAAGAAATTTAGACATAAGCCTATTTGTCATTGATCCTAGACCAAATTAGCCTAATCACATTTAAATTGAGGCTACTCGATTATTAGTGTTTGATTTACTAGAATGTAGAAGCCACATCTTTTTGCTGTATACTAAATGATTTTTCATATAAGAAAATATCAAAATATTGTACCTGGTCAATGCACTTGACTACAACACTGCTGCCAGGGTGATTAAGTGATTAACTTTTAAAATCCAAACTTACCTCAATAAGGTATGAAAAATATATAGTTGTTTTAGATTATTTTTAAGTAATTATTCTATTTTTTTTAATTATTCTAATCTGTACTTTGATACACTTGACAATGGAGGTTATGTTATGTTTTATGTTGATTCAAAGAGGTTAGATTAGTTTGATTAGTGGTTGATTACAACAGGGCGAACAGGGAGGTGTTTCTAAACGGGTTTCACAAGTACTAGCTATTAATCACTAACTACTAGTTACAATCCATCTCCAATGGGCGCGTTCAGCCGCAGTCACCGGTGGCTAACCGGTTACCATAGTCACTAATAGGCAAATCCACCGCATCTTGACAATCAACAATGTCCAGTTACTTACCGAATCCACCGTAAACACAACATCGGTGGATGCACAACAATGATCGGTAGGTGGTACGTCCACCTCTACCGTTCACTTATTATAGGTAAGTAGATTACCCACCGGTGACTACGGCTGAACGCGCCCATTGTATCTATACAGTTTTGAAAAAGAATCTTAGTATTACAAAATACAAAGTCAATTATATTAATTCACCAACATCGTTTAGAAACAGCCAATGAGCTCTATACTACATACTGGAGTCACTACTCTTGTTTACAACAACTGTACGCCGCCGTGAAAGTCGTTTTTCGCTCTGTTTAGTTGGCTTAAACCGCTGGAGAGCAAAAGTTTGTTTTCCCATTTAAACCAATGTTAAAACGGTGATTTAAATAGTTATTTGTGTGTTGAGTGAGTAAAGTACAACATTGTCTCACGAGTGAAAATGTTGGCGCCCGAGCTTGCGAGGGCGACGATTTTCACGAGAGAGACAATGAGCTTTACTCTCGAAATTCACTCAACATTTTTCCCCCACCAGCAATAATAAATACACAATCGATATCAATTACATTAACTCAATATTTAACAAACAATATCCATTTTGTTTCGATCTGCAATTAGCGTTTGAACGTGAGTAGCTACAACCAATCATGCACCAGCGATCAGCTGATTGTTGCAAAAATCTTACAAGTTCAATTATCAGCTGATTGTTGTCGTCAATGTTGTTATGTGACTAGTACGACTAGTACAACCTCTTACCCGGATGAATAAATTACTACACAATATGAAAACAATACTCTATTTTACTGTCATGAAACACACATTGAAATAACTAATAATTAAACTGTTATTTTATACTAAATTATGAAATACTAATACCGATAATCATAATAACTTTTTTAAGTAAATACTGTTTATCTGGAGCATTTTGCAAGAACTGTTTTACTTCGTCTAAAGTGAAGGTTTTAGCTTTCTTTGGTTTATAGCCAACATTTATACGTTTCAAAAAGCAATTACTTTTGTAAAACCACTGATGTCTATGTTAAATTCGACATGAATTGTAGCTTTTAACATAGAATAGATTGTCCTCATACTTCTCCCTTGTCTATTCCTGTAATAAATTAGCTGTAACATTCTTAGCTTCATCAGTATCTGTTCGGGTTAACGAATATTAACAATCAGAATCCATCGTGTTTCAGTCAAGGAGGTTATATTTTTATACTGGAGGTAGCACTGCCTTCACAAACAGCATTGGAAAGCGTGCCGCAGTTGGTACTAACTGATGTACCGTTCTTTGAGTCGATTCAACTGATTCAAAAACTGATGTAATCATTTCGGAGAGTTGAATCATGTTGATCTGATTCTCATTATGATTGAACGGTTTCTTTGCCTTGGAACAGGTAAGGCCACATACGATATTATATAAATAATAGAATAGAAAATGTTATTTTTTAAACCTAAGAATAAAGAATAATTAATTTAAAGTTCAATATATAAGTGTTAGTATCCGGCCAGTAAATGACAACTTCACTCCTTATGTACAATTTTGCCATCAGCCATATTATTATACAAACATTACTGTCGCTCAGCAATATTGTACCACTAAAAGAAAATTGTCCTACTATTTATGTTGCTTACCTGCCAAGTTTCTACCATAATTCTCATATTTGCATAGTGACTGATTATATCAATTACTTTTAGCCCAGGTATCTGTTTTGCTATTTTTACTTTATTTTACCATTAAAGATATACCCAAAAATAAATTAGGTGAAGTTATTTTCAAACAAGAATCACCTAATAAGTACTCGTTAGCAGTTTATTATGAGTGTTTAATTCGTTGTTTAAAATATTATTGATTTCCGGTTCCGGAATGAACCAAGCTCAAAATTGAGTCGTGACTCGACTGAATCACTCGATTGATTCGTTCATTTTGGGAAGTCGGTGAAATTGAGGTGTTTTGCAAAGGTTGGTACTAACTGATGTACCATTTTTGTGATATTTTGTTCTAAACAGCCGGCACGCTGTTTTACTATGGAGTGCTACCTCCAGTATAGTAATATAACCTCCTTGGTTTCAGTAATGACGACTGTACCTAACCTCAATTTGTTACAAGCTGAGCGCTATCTTCCGTTTCCGCTGTAAGCCAATGCCTCTAATCAGCTGTTAGCGCCTGCATTTGTTGAGCAGCAATATATTTACATGTGTGCGTGGAAATTTGAAGGCGCTCTTTTTGAATTATTGATTTCAATGTTATTCTTATGGGTTTACTTTACTCCCGCTGAATGACAAATTATTATTTTACTCACGCATAACAAGGAGTAAAAAGCGCCTAAACATAGCAGGTGGGGGAAAAAGTCATTTTACATTTATATGATTTTGAGATTGAGGTAAAAAGCGATCTTAAACTTATCTTTACAATCTCACGATCTTTAATCAACACTAGTGCCATAGTTTGTTAATTGTTTTTGTTAATTTATTAGCCTAATTAAATAAATGCCTACACGACAAAGACACATGACAGATTCCTATGCTTACTATAACCAACCAATCGAATCGTTTGCTCACCAGGAGAATTACCTGATTGGCTGATTTCTCTGGGGGGGGCAATAAATTAATATTCCCATTTAAACTAATGTTAAAAGGCGATTTTTAAAGTCATTGTACACTCTTATATTATTTGATTTGACGTAAAACGCAATTTTATACTAACCTTTATAATCTTACGACTTATTACAAGCAAAAATAATCATTTATTTTCAAACAATTTTTACAATTTAGATTGAATGAAAATACCCTTGTTCCTTGAATGACAGGACTGCCAACTTATATAGCTTTTGCTGGCGCGCGTTTTAGAGAATTTTTTCACTAGAGTAGTGACTCCAGTATGTAGTATAGAGCTCATTGGAAACAGCCCCCAGGTTTGTCAGCTGTTTGTAATACTTTTATTTTCTCCAGACCAAACCTTTACCTTTACCTCCTCTTGAACCACGTAGACTCTCGATGAGCATGTGGCGGGTCATGCCTCTTCCACTAGGGCTTGAGACTAGTCTAAACTACTGGGTTGGCAGGTGGTAAAAACATTTGTCAACTAAATAACTCTTGAGGCTTGACTTGAACCTTCGGAAATTGTCTATTTTCTTGATGTAGTCAGGTAGGCCATGATAAAACTTCTGTCCAATATATTCCGGTTTGGTTTCCGTAAGAGTCAGCCTATGGGCTATTGCAAAGTTATTTCTAAATCGTGTGCTGTAATTATGTGAAGGCAGTTGAAAAATGTTCTGGTTTTTAATATATCAAACTGTTTCAAAGATGAAAATAGAAGGTACTGTCATTATGTTAAACTCTTTAAAAAAAGGTGCACAAGAAGTTCTGGGAGGCTGCTTGGCAATGCATCGAATTGCTTTTTTTGTATCTTGAAGATTTTATCCAAATTCTTTTTGCTTGAAGAACCCCAAAGGATAATGGAATATCTGATATGACTTTAGAAAAGACTATGGTAGGCCATTTTCAAATATTTTATGTCTAGTAAGTTTACAAGACTTCTAATTACAAATAGGTTTTTTGACAATTTGGAAAAAACTTCATCGACTTGTAAACTCCAGTTAAAGTTCTTGTCAATAATGGCTCCAAGGCATGCTGCACTTGCTACCTCCTCAATTTCTGTTTCATCAAGTATAACATCAAGGCCTAAAGATGGATTTCTATGCTGAAGCTGCCTAGTTGTGAAATGGATGAACTTGGTTTTATCTTGGTTAATGGAAAGCCTCATATCAGTAAAATATTGTGACAAACTATTGATGCTTAAAAAAGTAGAAATTTGAGGGTCTTCTATTTGTTTATCTGATGTGATTAAAGTAGTATCGTCAGCAAAAGTTATTAAGCTATTTCTATCTATGTAATCTCCGTTCAGGGCCGGATTTAGGGTCTGTGGGCCCCTAGGCTCATTCTGTGGCGCGGGCCCCTAATGAGTTGGGCTTAGAGGGGGTGGAGGATATGGAATACCCCCCAACACAAAGGAGGGTCCGGGAAGTTGGAAAGTTTTGAAGTAAAATAGTCACTTTTTAAACAATTTAAATAAGAAACATTTAAAATTAAGCAGACGTATAGTCTGCCCAGAATGTTGATTCCCACATAGCACAAGTTGATCCCTAGGAAATCCTTATCATTTGGGATTGCCAGTTGGGATTTTGCCAACGTCCCAGGCATATCCTCAATATCCTTAATTTCCCGGAAATATATCCCAGGGAGATTGCATGGAGATCAAATGAAGGGGTCCCCCGTAAAACGTTCTAAACGACAAAAACCTAGGTTTGAGTAATCAAGAGTTGAAAGTTGAATTCTAAAATTTACGGTTTTTTTAAGGTTAGAACTTATAATCATGTATAATCTTTTAACACTCTATTTATAACATCATAATGTAGCATTATATTGAATTTGTACTTGCCATCAAGCATTTTAAAACATTTTACGTGTTTTTTTAGGGGTTATAACGTTCTAAATGACTGGCGCTTGGAACGTTTTCTGACGGACTGCTCTCTACTTTGGAAGAAAACATGAAGGAGAATAGGAATACCAACCGAAACAAAAATAAAACTGAATATAAAACAATTTTATTGATGTAAAAGTACAAAAACGTAATGTTGTTAATAAAACGTGATACGTCATTTTGCTAAAAGTTATCCACATGTGGTGTTTAAAACGTTATTCTACCCACCTCTTTTGGGGGCAATTTCCAGGCCTTGGCTTCTTATTTTTTGAAATATAGGGTAATCCAACTTTTCTATATTCAATCCTGGTCTTATCCTTCCACTTTCCAATATTTTCTTCACGTCTTTTATTTTTATTTACGCGATTTTGGTCCTTGGGTGACAGCGCAACGACCGGCGGGGATTCCATCTTTCGGCGAATAGAACGTTATTACATAGAAAGTCTGTGCAGTCTCGCGAAGCAAGCAAACTTTGACAGACGAAATCAGGGCTACCAACTCAAATATCTTCAAAACAAAATATACCACGGTGTAGCTCATGTCCTGAAGAACCTTTTTCACTGAATATCTCCGATTTTGAAATTTTGTCGCTTAGAACGTTTTACGGGGGACCCCTTCAAATGTCCTCACATATCCCGGTCCCAGGGATATCCTTCCGGGATATTCCAAGGACGACTTTTTTTTCAAAAAATATCCTGGGAATTAATTTAGAATATCCTTTTTTCCAAATTAGCTCCAAGGATATCCTTAGGATAACTAACTTAATAATTTTTTTTTTTTTCTTTTTTTGGGTAGGAGGTGGAATGCTTTTACGCACACTGAGGGGCTCATTGTCCCCTCAGTAGTGTCGGACTCCCACGAGCTCGATGTCCCGTGAACTACCGACTAAACCACCTCCCTCGGCACCGAGGACACTAGCCTGGAACTGTTTCACACATTACTTCGGGCTAGGCCTTTGATATTACGCCGCTTGGGCAACCTCTGTGGGGAAATGCTGAGGATTAAGGCCGATCGAGGTCGACCTTTTTCGCCCGAAGAATGGCCTGGACGTAGTGCTTGACACAGTTCCAGTTGCCCTCTCCCTGGAGCATAGCTCCGACGATGTTGTTTGGGCTGACGATCACGCCGATCTCAGATGAAAGCGAGGCACGGCGGACGTGCCAACGGTCGCACTGAAAGAAGGTGTGCTCGGACGTGTCTGGGATGCCGGGGCAATACAGACAGTCCGGGCTGGCGACTTTGCCCATCCGGTGCAGATAGGCTCGGAAGTACCCGTGCCCAGAAAGAAACTGGGTCACGTAGTAATCGACCTCGCCGTGCTGCCGTTCCACCCATGGTCGGACGGAAGGTATGAGCTGGAAGGTCCAACGTCCCCTCAGCTCGGCTTCCCAGTCGCGCTGCCAAGAGTCGAAGCTGCGATCGCGCTCTTCCCTGGCAGCTGTTTCCCGGCCCACTTCAGGCCTCCTCCGGTAAATCGGCTGCCTCTCCCTCGCGAGGAAGAGGACGGGAATGACTCCGGCGATCACCATCACAGCAGGCTCGGAGACAGTGCGGTAGGCCGAAGCGACCCGCAGAGCTCCTCGGCGCTGGACTCGGGCAAGCCGATCTCGGTAGACTCGCTTCTCGAGTGCGTAAGCCCATACCTCCGCCCCGTACAGCAAGACTGACTGGACGGCAGTCATGAGCAGGCGGCGCTTGCAGGAGCGAGGACCGCCGACATTGGGCATAAGCCTACCAAGGGCAGTGACACCCTTAGCGGCTTTGTCGGCGGCGCGCTGGATCTGCTCGCCGAATGACAGTCTGCTATCGACCATGACTCCCAGGTACTTTGCAGCAGGCTTAGTCTCGAGTGTGACGTCACCTATCTGCACCGGGAACACGGTGTTAATCCTCTTTTTCGTGAGGACGACGATCTCCGTCTTACTGATAGCCAGGGACAAGCCGTGATCTCGCATCCACCCGTTGACCTTGGCCATCACTACGCTGAGCCTCAGTTTTGCCTGCTCGACGTTCCTCGCAGCGATCAAGGCAGCGACATCGTCAGCATAGCCAACGAGGCGGGTCTCATCGGGCATGTCTAGCCTCAGCAAGCTGTCGTAAGACACGTTCCAGAGATCTGGTCCGAGAATGGACCCCTGCGCAGCCCCGGAAGTGATGGGAATGCGCCGCTGACCTTCGGTCGTGTCGTACAACAGAACGCGGTCTGACAAATACGCTTCCAACATACGCAGGAGGTAGGAGGGAACTTGGAACGTATGCTCAAGCGCCCACAGCATATCGCTCCACCTGGCGGAGTTAAAAGCGTTCTTCACGTCGAGCGTGACGAGAAGGACCACGCGGCGCGACCAGTGGTTGTGGTCCTCCGCCCTCCGCACTGCCTCAACTACCTCCTGGATAGCGTCGATGGTAGAGCGACCGGATCTGAAGCCGTACTGCTGAGGGGACAAGTCCCCCGCAGAGACGATGGCCTCGGTCAGCCTGACGCGCAGGAGCTTCTCAAGCACTTTCCCGGCCGTGTCGAGCATACACAGGGGTCGGAAAGAAGAAGGGGTCCCCGGTGTGCTCTTCGCCTTCGGAATAAGAACAAGGCGGGCAACCTTCCACGAAGAAAAGAAAACGCCTTCCGCCAGACACGCGTTGAACATATCGAGCAGAAGCCTTGGATTCACCTCCGCAGCGAGCTTGAGCACCTCCGCCGGAATGCCATCGGGACCGGGCGCTCTTCTGGGTCGTAGGGATCGGACGGCGGCGGTGAGTTCCTCTTCCCGGATAACTAGTTAGGATAACTAACTTAATAATAATTTTTTTTTTTTTTTTTTTTTGGGTAGGAGGTGGAATGCGTTTACGCACACTGAGGGGCTCGTTGTCCCCTCAGTAGTGTCGGACTCCCACGAGCTCGATGTCCCGTGAACTACCGACTAAACCACCTCCCTCGGCACCGAGGACACTAGCCTGGAACTGTTTCACACATTACTTCGGGCTAGGCCTTTGATATTACGCCGCTTGGGCAACCTCTGTGGGGAAATGCTGAGGATTAAGGCCGATCGAGGTCGACCTTTTTCGCCCGAAGAATGGCCTGGACGTAGTGCTTGACACAGTTCCAGTTGCCCTCTCCCTGGAGCATAGCTCCGACGATGTTGTTTGGGCTGACGATCACGCCGATCTCAGATGAAAGCGAGGCACGGCGGACGTGCCAACGGTCGCACTGAAAGAAGGTGTGCTCGGACGTATCTGGGATGCCGGGGCAATACAGACAGTCCGGGCTGGCGACTTTGCCCATCCGGTGCAGATAGGCTCGGAAGTACCCGTGTCCAGAAAGAAACTGGGTCACGTAGTAATCGACCTCGCCGTGCTGCCGCTCCACCCATGGTCGGACGGAAGGTATGAGCTGAAAGGTCCAACGTCCCCTCGGCTCGGCTTCCCAGTCGCGCTGCCAGGAGTCGAAGCTGCGATCGCGCTCTTCCCTGGCAGCTGTTTCCCGGCCCACTTCAGGCCTCCTCCGGTAAATCGCCTGCCTCTCCCTCGCGAGGAAGAGGACGGGGATGACTCCGGCGATCACCATCACAGCAGGCTCGGAGACTGTGCGGTAGGCCGAAGCGACCCGCAGAGCTCCTCGACGCTGGACTCGGGCAAGCCGGTCTCGGAAGACTCGCTTCTCGAGTGCGTGAGCCCATACCTCCGCCCCGTACAGCAAGACTGACTGGACAGCAGTCATGAGCAGACGGCGCTTGCCGGAACGAGGACCGCCGACATTGGGCATAAGCCTACCAAGGGCAGCGACACGCTTAGCGGCTTTGTCGGCGGCACGCTGGATCTGCTCGCCGAAAGACAGTCTGCTGTCGACCATGACTCCCAGGTACTTTGCAGCAGGCTTAGTCTCGAGTGTGACATCACCTATCTGCACCGGGAACACGGTGTTTATCCTCTTTTTGGTGAGGACGACGATCTCCGTCTTACTGATAGCCAGGGACAAGCCGTGATCTCGCATCCACCCGTTGACCTTGGCCATTACAACGCTGAGCCTCAGTTTTGCCTGCTCGACGTTCCTCGCAGCGATCAAGGCAGCGACGTCGTCAGCATAGCCAACGAGGCGGGTCTCATCGGGCATGTCTAGCCTCAGCAAGCTGTCGTAGGACACGTTCCAGAGATCTGGTCCGAGAATGGACCCCTGCGCAGCCCCGGAAGTGATGGGAATGCGCCGCTGACCTTCGGTCGTGTCGTACAACAGAACGCGGTCTGACAAATACGCTTCTATCATACGCAGGAGGTAGGAGGGAACTTGGAACGTATGCTCAAGCGCCCACAGCATATTGCTCCACCTGGCGGAGTTAAAAGCGTTCTTCACGTCGAGCGTGACGAGAAGGACCACGCGGCGCGACCAATGGTTGTGGTCCTCCGCCCTCCGCACTGCCTCAACTACCTCCTGAATAGCGTCGATGGTAGAGCGACCGGATCTGAAGCCGTACTGCTGCGGGGACAAGTCCCCCGCAGAGACGATGGCCTCGGTCAGCCTGATGCGCAGGAGCTTCTCAAGCACTTTCCCCGCCGTGTCGAGCATACACAGGGGTCGGAAAGAAGAAGGGGTCCCCGGTGTGCTCATCGCCTTCGGGATAAGAACAAGGCGGGCAACCTTCCACGAAGAAAAGAAAACGCCTTCCGCCAGACACGCGTTGAACATATCGAGCAGAAGCCTTGGATTCACCTCCGCAGCGAGCTTGAGCACCTCCGCCGAAATGCCATCGGGACCGGGCGCTCTTCTGGGTCGTAGGGATCGGACGGCAGCGGTGAGTTCCTCTTCCCGGAAAACTGGGAAGGCGCCTACCTCTCCGAATTCCCTGACTGGCCGAACTGGGTGGCTGGGAAACAGTGTATAGACGACGGCGGCCATGGCTTGTGGTTCCATGACCGCAGGTGGTGAGCGAGCCCCTAGCTTCTGGGTTACAAGTTTGTAGCCCATCCCCCAGGGGTCGTTGTCGATATCCTGACACAGCTGCTTCCAGCACCTGACTTTACTCCGGTTGATGGCACGGCGGAGCTCTCGGCGGGCCGCTCTGTGCTCAGCCGACCTGGCATTTGCATCAGGGCGGTTCCTGGCTCGCTGCGCAGCTCGTCGGAGACCAAGGCATCTCCTCCGGAGTTCCGCGATTTCAGGCGTCCACCAGTAAACCGGCTTCTTCCTGTGGCGGCGGGAAACTCCGGGCATCGACTGCTCACACGCGGTCGCGATGAGACGCATCGTCGATGCTACCAGATCTTCGGCACCTGTGAAATTCACAATGCTCTGGTCTTTAATTACTTCTTTAAAAGTGTCTTTGCTCAGACGACTGGTGTTCCAGCGTCGAGCCAGAGGAGCAGGTTCAGCGCGCAAGCGCGCACCCTCGGGAAGGACCTTGAAGAGGATCCCCTGGTGGTCGCTAGAGGAATACTCCTCGCAGACACGCCAGTCGGAGATCCGCTGGACAATCCCTTCAGAGGCAAGGGATACGTCAGGGATCGTCTCTCTGCACCCCGGACGGCGAAAGGTGGAAATGCCGCCCGTGTTAAGGATACAGAGGCCCGACCTGGCAGCCGACTCGAGGATGTAACGACCTCGAGTGTCGGTCCGCGGGGAACCCCATTCCACGGCTTTGGCGTTAAAATCGCCACCGACTATGACCCCGCCAGAGGTGTTCATGGGTGAATATGAATGAATAATTAAACTTACAATTTCGTCAATGATAATTGTTATCATAATCATTATAGCAATTTCCATAATTATTTTATCTGTCAGAAAAAAGATGACAATTGATAGACAAAAGGCTACTCCATTTGAATGTGGATTTAATCCTATAACATATCCTCGAATTCCATTCTCAATCCACTTTTTTATAATTGCAGTTATTTTCTTAATCTTTGACATTGAAATTATTTTAGTGATACCTATAATTATTACTCTAAAAATATCAATTATTAAATTCTGAATCATTACTTCTTGTTTATTTATCACGATTTTAATTTGAGGATTATATCACGAATGAAAAAATGGAATAATTAACTGAACTCAATAAAGTAGGGTCATAGTTAAATATAATATTTGAATTGCAATCAAAAGGTACCAACTAGGTTGACCTTAACAAAGAAGTAAAATTTACACTTAGTTTCGGCCTAAGATTAGGGATTAACCCCATGTTTTAATTGAAGCCAAAAGGAGGAGGCACCTTAATGTTAATAAGGAAATTGATTTTAATAATCCAATTAAAAGAAGGTAAGTCAAAGAAATAGCTGCTAACTAATTTCTTAAGCGGTTAAATTCCGTTTTCTTCTTAATTCATATAGTTTAATAAAACATTTTATTTTCATTAAAAAAATATCATTAATTGATTGTGAATGTTTTTAGACCTTAGCCTCCCTTTCAACTTCACTGAAATGCTCTATTTAAGCTATAAAAACTATAAGAAAAATAAAACTCAGAAAATAAAAACGATAAAGAAAAACTTGATTGAACTTATTGAATAAAACTGTATAAAATTTGAAATCTTTAATAAATAATATGATAAACCTAACCCTCCGTAATATTCACCTCAATTTAAACTTGAACCTAAATTAATTCTATAATAATAATTTAAATAATACATTTTATAGAAATATCTGTATATAAACCATATTGAACCATTAAAATAATAAAAAATATTGCTTATAGAATTTTTAATATTAATAAATTCATAACCTAAGTATAACCCTATAAAAACTATGGTAATAGTTAAAATTTTTAAACCAAAAGGAAAAATTAAAAAAGACATGTCTATATTAACAAACCACAAATATCTACAACCAAAAAATAAAGAAAAGACTCTCAATATAAACAGGCTATATTTTATATCTTTAATATCATCTCCTAAGCTTAAAAAAGTAATATAATTAAACTTACTTAGTATGGTGTAATAAAATAAGCGAATTCTATACAAAGATGTAAGACCTAAACTAAAGTAAAGTAATAAAATTTCTAACAAATAACCTCCTGAAAACCCAATTGACTCAACGATCAAATCCTTAGAGTAAAACCCAGAAAGAAAAGGAAATCCACACAAAGCAATATTTGCAATATTAAAACAACATGTAGTAAATGGTATAGTTAAACTTATACAACCTATTGAACGAATATCCTGACAACCACCTATAAAATGAATAATAATACCTGCACATAAAAATAATAAAGATTTAAATATTGCATGAGATAAAAGATGAAAAAAAGCTAAATCAACTATTTGTATAAATAGACATGTCATTATTAATCCTAACTGACTTAAAGTTGATAGGGCAATAATTTTTTTTAAATCAAACTCATAATTAGCACAAACAGATGCTATAATCATAGTAGTTATTCTAACAAACAAAAATAAAGTTCTTTTAAAATAAATGAAATTATAGAATCGAACTAATAGATAAACCCCAGCAGTTACCAATGTTGAAGAATGAACTAAAGATGACACAGGTGTGGGGGCTGCTATAGCAGCAGGTAATCATATAGAAAAAGGAATTTGAGCACTTTTAGTAAAAGATCTCACAATAATAAGATAAAAAATTGAGTAATCAAAATGAGATAAGTAAAACAAAAAATTCCATCTACCATATCTAAATAGTCAAGAAATAGATACTAAAAGACCAACGTCACCAAGACGATTAATTAAACATGTAATTATCCCTGCTAAATAACTCTTCAAAGTTATGTAATAAATCACTAACAAATAAGAAACCAAACCTAGCCCATCTCACCCTAACAAAATTCTGATTAAATTTGGACTAAACACTATAAGAAGTATTCTAATCACAAACATAATAACTAGCAAAAGGAATCGTAATGATCTATAATTGTATTCACCTATATACACATTTCTATATAAAATAACTATAGACGAAATAAATAAAACCACTGAAGAAAAAACCATTGAAATTCAGTCAACATAAATAATATAAGAAATAGATACAGAATTTAAAGTGAAAATATTTCATTCCATCATATATCTTAAATCTATGACCAATAAATTCAAACCAAAAAATATTAATACAAAAGAAAATAAAGCAAATGCAAAACACCAAATATAGAAAATATTTAAACTAAACAAAATTTAGGGTCTCTGGACATCTTAGGATCCACAAACCTAAATTTTTATTAAACTACCTAAATAAATTATTGTTATAAAAACTAAAATAAATATAACGAGAGGTATAATATGTATAAAAAGACAAAGAAACTCTAATAAATTCACACTAGAAAATCTATACAAATTATGGTACAATCCATGTTGACTATATCTATATAAATAATAACTAAAGCACGCACAAAAAAAAGAAATTATTAGAAAAAAGATTGAAGAAAACCCTCAAAAATTTATTATACAAATCAAAATTATTAACTCTCTAACAAAGTTTAATCTTGGGGGACAACTCATATTAAATGAACACAAAAGAAATATAAATAGTCCAGATCTAGGTATATAAGTTAACAAGCCTTTATTAATATAGAATCTACGGCTGCCAGTTCGCAAATAATATAAATTTGATATATAGAATAATCCCGAAGAACAGAATCCATGAGCCAATATAAGTAAAAATGAACCTATTAAACCTAAAGATCTCATAGTCATCAGACCTATAATAACTATTCCTATATGAGAAACAGATGAGTAAGCAATAAGACACTTCATATCAGCTTGAACAAGACAAATAAGAGAAATCAATAAAGAACCAATCATTGAAACAGAATATCAAAAATATGAATAATTCAAATAAAGACTCTCAAATAAATAAGCCACACGAATTAAGCCGTAACCACCAATCTTCAATATTAAACCAGCAAGAATCATTGACCCAGAAACAGGTGCCTGAACATGAGCCTTAGGTAATCAATAATGTAAAAAACATATAGGAAGTTTAACTATAAAAACAATAATAATAAAAAAGTGAATTAAGAAATTTGTAGAACTTAAATTTAAATAATCGAAGAATAGACAACCCTCTAAATTATACAAATAAACTAGTAAAAGTAATAAAGGTAAAGAAACTAACACAGTATAAAAAAACAAATATATACCCGCAATTAGACGTTCAGGATGATACCCCCACCCTAAAACGAGAATCACTAAAGGAACCAAAACAAATTCAAAACATATATATATATATAAATATCTTATAAAACTAAAAATAAAAACTAGAAACAATCTAAGAAAAAGATTAACTAAAAGAAATATGTGAATTCTCTAACAACCTATTATAGAAATAACTATGAAAGATCTAATTAAAAATCTCAATATAATTAAATTATACGAATAGATATCTACCCCAGTCAAGTAAGAAATTTTACCTAAATATCTAGAACACCCCCCATATAAAAGAACAATAAACAGAATAAGATACAAGAACTGATTCAACATCTTTTTTGAATATAAGCAAGAATGTGTCATACAAAATATGAAAAAAATAAATTTTATCATAAAATAAGTGATCTTAAATAATCATTTCCGTAACAACGAATCATGCCCACCAAAACTCTTAAGCCTAAAACTCCTTCACAAACAAAGAAAACTATTATTAAAACAATTATATAATAACCATTAAGAAATATTAGAAAATAACCTATTAACATAATAAGTAAAGAAATTACAACAAATTCAAGACTTAATAAACATAAAAAAATATGCTTACGAATAATTATCAGAGATAGTAGAGAGAATATATATATATAAATAAATGAATAAAAAATAAGCTTTGTTTTAATAATTTAAATAAAAATGTTAGTCTTGTAAACTAAAATTAGGTGATTCCTTTAAAACTTCAACAAAGTAGAATAAACCTACATCATTAATACCCAAAATTAACATTTTAATTAAAATATTTGTTGGATATTAAAGTAATTGTAATTAAAATTATAATAACAATTTCAACCTTGATTACTATATTAAAAACTCCGATATCTATAGGAATTATATTATTAATACAAACTATTATAGCAACTATTCTTATATCAATAACAACCAAATCATCTTGAATAAGAATGATTATATTCTTAATATTTGTGGGGGGGTTACTAATTTTATTCATATATATAAGAAGAATTGCCTCTAACGAAAAATTTTCACCTAACATCAAAGCAATTATAATCATGATTATGATCATGATCCCTACAGAAGAAATACTAATAGAAATACAAATACAGGATTCACTAAGATACATCACAGCTAATGAGAAATTAGTTCTTTTAAAAATCTTCAATAAAAAAACCTTTATAGTGACTATTATAATGTTCATGTATATATTCTTAACCATAATTGTTGTAACAAAAATTATTAAAATTCACAGAGGGCCTCTACGGTCATCAAAATATGAATAAACCTTTACGAAAAAGAAATAAAATAATTTCAATTGTAAATTATTCCTTAATTGACTTACCAGCCCCAGTAAACTTGTCAGCATGATGAAATTTCGGTTCAATCTTAGGACTTTGTCTAACAATTCAACTAATCACTGGTATTTTACTATCTATACATTATGCAGCTAATATTGAAATAGCTTTTAATAGAATTAGACACATCACCCGAGACGTAAACTATGGTTGACTAATACGAAATATCCACTCAAACGGAGCCTCATTATTTTTCATTTGTATTTATATACATGTGGGTCGGGGGGTATATTATGGATCTTATCATCTTTATAAAACATGAATTATAGGGGTTATTATCTTACTAACAACTATGGCAACTGCCTTTTTAGGGTATGTTCTACCATGAGGACAAATATCATTTTGGGGGGCAACAGTCATCACGAATCTACTTTCAGCTATTCCTTATGTTGGTACAATCCTTGTGAACTGAATTTGAGGTGGATTTAGAGTCGATAACGCTACTCTCTCACGGTTCTTTAGACTTCATTTTCTTTTACCATTCATAATTTTAATAATGAGTATCATACACCTATTTTTCCTTCATATAACAGGGTCTAATAACCCTGTTGGACTGAATTCAAACTTAGACAAAATTCCCTTTCACCCATTTTTTTCAATTAAAGACTTAATAGGATTTATAATTATCTTAACCGTACTTATGACATTAACGATATCTAATGCGTTTTTACTATCTGACCCAGATAACTTTACCCCAGCAAATCCTATAGTAACCCCCGTTCACATTCAACCAGAATGATACTTCTTATTCGCTTACGCAATTTTGCGGTCAATCCCTAACAAGTTAGGGGGAGTATTAGCTCTACTGTTCTCTATTTTAATTTTGATAATCCTACCAATTTCAATAAAGTCTAAGTTTACGGGCATTCAATTTTATCCTATTAGCCAAATAAACTTTTGAATATTCGTCACTACAGTAATCTTACTAACTTGAATTGGGGCTCGACCAGTAGAAATACCATATTCAGATACTGGACTTATTTTAACAATCATCTATTTCATATATTTTGTTACAGATCCTATCTTAACAAAAATTTGGGAAAAATTAATTAAATAACCTTAAGCTATTTAGCTTATACTAAAGCATATATTTTGAAAATATAAGAAAGAAATGTTATTTAATAGCTTTACAAAAAAAAATGATAAAAACATAGGATTTTTAAAAAAATAAAAAAAAGAATACAATTTAAACTTAAAGGCAAATAGCACTTTCAAGCTAAATACATCAGTTTGTCATAACGAAATCGAGGTAAAGTTGCTCGAACTCAAATAAACAGAAAACATATAAAAACCAACTTAATATAAAATAATAATCTACACAGATCTGAACCTAAAAAACTACACAAGTGATTATACTAATAAAAATAATTCTAGAATACTCTGAAATAAACAATAATGCAAACCCCCCTCCTCCATACTCAACATTAAAGCCTGAAACCAACTCACTCTCTCCCTCAGAAAAATCAAAGGGTGTACGATTTGACTCTGCTATACAACATGAAAGCCAACAAAGAAAGAGAGGTAACGAGATAAAAATTAATCATAAAGAAAAATGAAAATTATAATATGATATAAATCTATATCTATCTAAAAGTAAGAAAAAACATAATAAAATTAATGATAAACTAACTTCATAAGAAATAGCCTGTGAAATTCTTCGAATACAACCTAGCATTGAATAAATTCTATTCGAAGACCAACCACAAATTATTAAGCCGTAAATACCTAATCTTGAACAACATAAAAAAACAAAAAACCAAGGCTTATCTCTAAACAATTAATATAATAAGGAAAAATCACTCAAATAAATAATGACTGAATTATACTAAAAACAGGACAAATCATATAAATTATATAATTTGAATTTATTGGAAAAAATTGCTCCTTTATAAAAAGCTTTATACCATCTCTAAAAGGTTGTAATAACCCTAAAAATCCTAACTTATTAGGACCTTTTCGACATTGTATATATCTTAAAACCTTACGTTCTAAAAGAGTGAAAAACCCAACAGAAATCAAAACAAATAAAAGAAGAGAAAAAAATCTAATATAATATATTAGTGAATGTGTATAATATTACACTTTCTTAAATTCTAAATTTAATACACTAATCTGCCAAATCACTATTAAAATTTTAACATAATATATGAATTTAATGGTCCTTTCGTACTAATTAAATTAAAAAGTTTTCAGATAGAAACCAACCTGGCTCACGCCGGTTTGAACTCAAATCATGTAAGAATTTAAAGGTCGAACAGACCTAACATAAAGAGAACTGCCTCCTTAATTAATCTTAATTCAACATCGAGGTCGCAAACCTTAGTATAAATATGAACTTTCCACTAAGATTACGCTGTTATCCCTAAGGTAACTTATTCTTATAATTCTTAATAAAGATCTTTAATAACAATAATAGTTGATATAATTAAATAAAGTTTAAATTTACCTACCACCCCAGCAAAACACGTATCAAATTAATAAAGTTATTGTATTAAAAACTTAGTAATAAGTTTACATATAAAGTTCTATAGGGTCTTATCGTCCCAAAAAACTAATTAAGCATTTTTACTTAAATTTAAATTTTTAATAAAAAAATTGATAAAACATACCTCTCATCCATCCATTCATTCAAGCTCCTAATTAAGAAACTAATTACTATGCTACCTTTGCACAGTCAAAATACTGCAGCCATTTAAAACTAATCATAGGGCAGAAGATACCTTTTAAAAAATCAAAAAGAAATGTTTTTGTTAAACAGTTGGAAGTAAGATTTGTCGAATTCATAAAAAATAAGTTAGGATTATACTAATTAAATCATTTTTATAAAAAAATAGATATTTATTAATAAAATCAAGTAATAAAATAAATGAAAGCAAATTATATAAAAAAGAAATAATTTAATAAAAACTATATACAAAATTTTAAAGAAAATAAATCCTAATTAATATACATTGTAATAAGCTATATAGATTATCCAATATAGAATTATACTTAAATTAATTAAAATAATTAACAAAAATGAGTACTTAATTAAATTAAATCCCTGATAACCAGATATAAAGAAAGCGATTAAAATATATTTACCAGAATATTATTATAAAATTTTTTGTAATAAATAAATAAATAACAAACTTGAACTTTCTTATTCGGGACAAAAAAATAATTAAATTATTTAATTTACCCTGATACAAAAGGTACTAATAAAATCTTCTATATAATATTAAATAAATCCTTCACAGTATAAAAAATTAATTATTTCTTAATAAATACTAAAATAAAAATAAATAATATATAGAATATACAAAAACTATATTAAAGAATAATTTCAGATTAAATAATTAAATTTTCCTATTAATGTAACTAAAAAGCTTTATATAAGCTATAATCTGTAAATATTTACTAACTCCACTTTCCAGTAAAATTACTTTGTTACGACTTATCCTAAATAATTTTAGGAGTGACGGGCGATATGTACATAAAGTAGAACAAAATTCAAATGAACTAATTAGTTCAGTTTACTATTAAATCCTAATTTATAACTTTTATTAAAAATTAAGCTTTTATTATTTAAAATTAAAGTAACCCACAGAAACTTTATTAAAACTGCACCTTGACCTAATATATATCTTTATAGTTAAAGAAAATTTTACTTATCAGAACATTCCTTAATATAGCGGTATACAAATAAAAATAAAGTGAAAACTATCGTGGTTTATCAATTACTCAACAGGTTCCTCTAAAAAGATACTTTACCGCCAAATTTTTTGAGCTTAAAAGAACATAGCTAATACTATTCTAAGTAAAAAATTTACACTCTAAATAATAGGGTATCTAATCCTAGTTTAACATATAAGTTTCTTAAATTAATCAAATTAAAATTTTAAATTCTTATAAATTCCACCTAAATATAGAAAATCTAAATTTATCTAATATTATAATATTAAATCTTAATTAAATTAACATTAATAAACTGTATAACCGCGGGTGCTGGCACAATTTTTACCTAATATTTAACCAATTACTAAATCAAAAATTATATTAAAAATTAATATTAATTACTGAAAAACCTAAATTTAAAATAATTCATATAACTTAATGGTTAAGCTAATTTTAAAACTAAAATTAAATCACAAAATAGAATTAATAAACGGCCTATATTTTCTTTCCTCCCATAACACTTAGGACTTTAAGGCAATTTCCCATACAAATTCAGACTCTATGAAAATATCTAACTGACCTAATAACATAGAAAATTCACATAAATCAGCGATATCTTAGAGAATTTAAGCTTTTACAATCAAATTTAAAATAATCCTCAACAATAATACTACTAATTGGGGTTAGTAATAAAAAATGTGATTCAAACAGCTAATTGGGGTTAGCCTAATTTAAATTTAATAGAAATATTAAATTTCTCCTAAAGAAAGCTCAATATGGGAAATTTAAGAGTAATTTTTAACCTTAAATCTAGCTCCATGAAAATCTCTGAATAAACTCCTGAACTAACCAAATTAATAGAATAATGTATAAGATCTATTAATATATTAGAGAATTTAAGCTTTTACAATCAAATTTAAAATAATCCTCAACAATAATACTACTAATTGGGGTTAGTAATAAAAATGTGATTCAAACAGCTAATTGGGGTTAGCCTAATTTAAATTTAATAGAAATATTAAATTTCTCCTAAAGAAAGCTCAATATGGGAAATTTAAGAGTAATTTTTAACCTTAAATCTAGCTCCATGAAAATCTCTGAATAAACTCCTGAACTAACCAAATTAATAGAATAATGTATAAGATCTATTAATATATTAGAGAATTTAAGCTTTTACAATCAAATTTAAAATAATCCTCAACAATAATACTACTAATTGGGGTTAGTAATAAAAAATGTGATTCAAACAGCTAATTGGGGTTAGCCTAATTTAAATTTAATAGAAATATTAAATTTCTCCTAAAGAAAGCTCAATATGGGAAATTTAAGAGTAATTTTTAACCTTAAATCTAGCTCCATGAAAATCTCTGAATAAACTCCTGAACTAACCAAATTAATAGAATAATGTATAAGATCTATTAATATATTAGAGAATTTAAGCTTTTACAATCAAATTTAAAATAATCCTCAACAATAATACTACTAATTGGGGTTAGTAATAAAAAATGTGATTCAAACAGCTAATTGGGGTTAGCCTAATTTAAATTTAATAGAAATTTCTAACTTTAAATTCAAATCAATAAAAATCCTTAAGTAAATATAAAAAATTTTACTATCAAAAAGTTAAAATTATACTAACAAAAACAACATTTTTTTTAATTTATTAAAAAAAAAATATGGAGGGCCTAACTTTTTATATATACAAATTACTAACAAAATTAAATGGCCATAATAGAAATTTTTTAATATTATATATTAAAAACTTATTGTTAATTATAAAATTAATAAATAATACATAAAACTAAGGAATTCCTTCTTTCTTTTTTCTTCTTTTAAGAAAGAAGGAATTCCTATACAAATATTGTTTATAATTTAAATTATTTAAATCATTTACATTAATAAATTATTTATAAGTATATTAAATATTTATACGATATATAAATATTTATTATACATTATATATAACATTAAATACTTATTCTTTTTAGATTATATATATAATATTATATATTTTATTTAATTTTAATTAAATTTATTATTATAATTGTATAATAAATATCTATATATCGTATAAATATTTATTATATTATATATAATGTATATTAAATATTTATATAATATATATATATTTATTATATTTAAGTATATTAAATATTTATACGATATATAAATATTTATTATACATTATATATAACATTAAATACTTATTCTTTTTAGATTATATATATAATATTATATATTTTATTTAATTTTAATTAAATTTATTATTATAATTGTATAATAAATATCTATATATCATATAAATATTTATTATATTATATATAATGTATATTAAATATTTATATAATATATATATTTATTATATTTAAGTATATTAAATATTTATACGATATATAAATATTTATTATACATTATATATAACATTAAATACTTATTCTTTTTAGATTATATATATAATATTATATATTTTATTTAATTTTAATTAAATTTATTATTATAATTGTATAATAAATATCTATATATCATATAAATATTTATTATATTATATATAATGTATATTAAATATTTATATAATATATATATATTTATTATATTTAAGTATATTAAATATTTATACGATATATAAATATTTATTATACATTATATATAACATTAAATACTTATTCTTTTTAGATTATATATATAATATTATATATTTTATTTAATTTTAATTAAATTTATTATTATAATTGTATAATAAATATCTATATATCATATAAATATTTATTATATTATATATAATGTATATTAAATATTTATATAATATATATATATTTATTATATTTAAGTATATTAAATATTTATACGATATATAAATATTTATTATACATTATATATAACATTAAATACTTATTCTTTTTAGATTATATATATAATATTATATATTTTATTTAATTTTAATTAAATTTATTATTATAATTGTATAATAAATATCTATATATCATATAAAATTTCCCGTGTTGGGCCGGGACAGAATGTCCAACAGTATCCCCTGCTTGTCGTAAGAGCCGACTAAAAGGGGAGGGGGGCGCACTGGTCCTTTTTCGCGTCTCCTTTTCACAACTCCATTTTCCGTTTAATTTCAATAGCCCGGTTGTTTTTTCTAAATCATTCCGGCCTTTTCGCCGGGGTGACTCTGTGTTCTTCAGCCTCCATTGCGCTGGAGGTCTGGGACGAGCAGAGGGTACAGCTTAAAAACTGGGTTCTGCACCTCCCAGGCTGCCGGATAGTACAGGGGCCCGGGTCAGCTCAGCCAACTGACCTGGCTGCCCTATCAGCCGGCGAAAATCCCCTTGGCCGTGGCGGTGCCGGTTGGCGACCGGGTAGGGCCCTGCTGCGGTCACGGGGGGGCTCTGCCGAGGCCACTGCTCGTCTAGGACCGCCGGTGTTTTGGAGGCGGTCGAGCGCGGATATAGTTGCTCTGGTGACGGGTCGGTTTTGACAATCACATTGGGGTACTGTTTTGGGGGGTAACAAACGCCCAGTCTTGGGGGCTAATCCAGACATCATGAGCGGTTCAAAAGGAAAAACAATTCAAAAGGTGCAGGAATCTTCCCGGGGTACCCTAACCCCACAAAACAACCAACAACGCTCTTCTCTGAGCGGGCTCGACGACGGGGTGGCAAGCCCCTTCGAAAGAAGGTCGCGGGTCGAAAGATCGCCGCCGAGCCGTGTCGTGACACCTGCCTCATCGGTTGCCAGAACATCAGCGGCCACCGATGAGACACCCACTCTAAATGAGCGGATGGACGATGGAACGTCTCCTTTCGAGGCAGTCATCGCGCTCGCCAAGCAGCAGGAGGACGAGCACATCAAAAAGTGCTTTGACATCCTCGCTGTGATGAAGGCCGCGACCAACCGGCAGAAGAATATCAGCCAGGATGTGAAGGATGGCATCGTCCAATTGGAGGTCAGACTTCACCACATCATCCAGTTGAGGAGGTCGTGGCAGTCATGTGAGTCGGTGACTGCTTCGACGCAGACGACCCCGTCACTGCGGGTAAAGGCTCAGGCGGCCGGTGGGAAGCGGGCCGCTTCTAGCCCCGCCCAACCGGAGGCTGAGAAGAAACCTCGGGGAAACGGTCCAGGGGAGACATCGGACCCCGAAAAATGGACCGACGTCGTCAGGAAGAGGGGGAAGAAGAGAGACCCTCCCCAGCAGCCTGGAAGCCAGCCTGGCACCCAGGACAAGAAGAAGGCGCCAAGGAAGAAGTCCCGCAAGCAGCGGCCGGACGCTCTTCTCATCAAGCCGTCGGAGGGGAAATCCTTCGCCGACGTGCTGGGCGAAATTCGCAGCAAAGCGAAGCCCGATGAGAAGGGCGCCGTCATCAAGGGCATGAGGAAGACCCGAGCCGGCGATCTTTTGGTCGAGCTCGGTGACGCCTCCAAAAGTAAAGCCGCCTTCAGCGAGGACCTGCAGACTATCTTGGGGGCGAACGCGACCGTCCGCGTTCTCGAACCCAAGTCGACGCTGGAGGTGAGGGACCTTGACGAGCTGACGACCGAGGCGGAGGTGACTGCTGCCGTCAAATCCGCCATCGGCGACAACGTCGAGGTGAAAACCTTCCTCTCAAAGGCGAACGCTCGGGGTCAGAAGGTGGCGATCCTCACGCTGGGAGCCAGAGCAGCTGAGAAGCTCCTGGAGAAGGGCCACCTGAAAGTCTGGTATGTGAGCTGTCGGGTGCGCGAGAAGCTCGTGGCCTCCAGATGTTTTAAATGTTTGGGGTTCGGTCACGTAGCTAATCGCTGCCCTGGACCCGATAGAAGCAAGCTCTGCTTCAAGTGCGGCGGCCAGGACCACAGAGCCAGCGCGTGCAATGCAGCGTTGTCATGTGTCCTGTGTACTGAAGCCGGCTTGAAGGGCGACCAGGTCAAGCATTCCGCTGGGTCTGGTCGTTGCGGGGAGTACAGGCGGGCCATCCAGGAGCTTCGCCAGAAACAACAGAAATGATCAGTGTTCTGCAACTTAATATGCAGAGGAGCAGGACAGCAAACGACTTGCTGTTCCAATTCGCTACGGAGCAGGGTGCTGACCTACTGCTTCTCAGTGAGCAGTACCAGAACCGACGCTCCGCGCAGTGGTTCTCGGATCCCTCCGGCACTGCGGCGATTTGGATCTTGGACCTCGGGAAGGTGCCTGTTCTCGATTCCGGATCGGGCAACGGCTTCGTTTGGGTGAGGAGCAGGGGTTTCACTGTCTTCTCCTGTTACCTCACGCCTAACCAACCGATCGCAGACTACCGCCACATGGTCGATTCCATCGAGGATGAGATCATGAACACCTCTGGCGGGGTCATAGTCGGTGGCGATTTTAACGCCAAAGCCGTGGAATGGGGTTCCCCGCGGACCGACACTCGAGGTCGTTACGTCCTCGAGTCGGCTGCCAGGTCGGGCCTCTGTATCCTTAATACGGGCGGCATTTCCACCTTTCGCCGTCCGGGGTGCAGAGAGACGATCCCTGACATATCCCTTGCCTCTGAAGGGATTGTCCAGCGGATCTCCGACTGGCGTGTCTGCGAGGAGTATTCCTCTAGCGACCACCAGGGGATCCTCTTCAAGGTCCTTCCCGAGGGTGCGCGCTTGCGCGCTGAAACTGCTCCTCTGGCTCGACGCTGGAACACCAGTCGTCTGAGCAAAGACACTTTTAAAGAAGTAATTAAAGACCAGAGCATTGTGAATTTCACAGGTGCCGAAGATCTGGCAGCATCGACGATGCGTCTCATCGCGACCGCGTGTGAGCAGTCGATGCCCGGAGTTTCCCGCCGCCACAGGAAGAAGCCGGTTTACTGGTGGACGCCTGAAATCGCGGAACTCCGGAGGAGATGCCTTGGTCTCCGACGAGCTGCACAGCGAGCCAGGAACCGCCCTGATGCAAATGCCAGATCAGCTGAGCACAGAGCGGCCCGCCGAGAGCTCCGCGGTGCCATCAACCGGAGTAAAGTAAGGTGTTGGAAACAGCTGTGTCAGGATATCGACAACGACCCCTGGGGGATGGGCTACAAACTTGTAACCCAGAAGCTAGGGGCTCGCTCACCACCTGCGGTCATGGAACCACAAGCCATGGCCGCCGTCGTCGACACACTGTTTCCCAGCCACCCAGTTCGGCCAGTCAGGGAATTCGGAGAGGTAGGCGCCTTCCCAGTCTTCCGGGAAGAGGAACTCACCGCCGCCGTCCGATCCCTACGACCCAGAAGAGCGCCCGGTCCCGATGGCATTCCGGCGGAGGTGCTCAAGCTCGCTGCGGAGGTGAATCCAAGGCTTCTGCTCGATATGTTCAACGCGTGTCTGGCGGAAGGCGTTTTCTTTTCTTCGTGGAAGGTGGCCCGCCTTGTTCTTATCCCGAAGGCGAAGAGCACACCGGGGACCCCTTCTTCTTTCCGACCCCTGTGTATGCTCGACACGGCCGGGAAAGTGCTTGAGAAGCTCCTGCGCGTCAGGCTGACCGAGGCCATCGTCTCTGCGGGGGACTTGTCCCCGCAGCAGTACGGCTTCAGATCCGGCCGCTCTACCATCGACGCTATTCAGGAGGTAGTTGAGGCAGTGCGGAGGGCGGAGGATCACAACCATTGGTCGCGCCGCGTGGTCCTTCTCGTCACGCTCGACGTGAAGAACGCTTTTAACTCCGCCAGGTGGAGCGATATGCTGTGGGCGCTTGAGCATACGTTCCAAGTTCCCTCCTACCTCCTGCGTATGATAGAAGCGTATTTGTCAGACCGCGTTCTGTTGTACGACACGACCGAAGGTCAGCGGCGCATTCCCATCACTTCCGGGGCTGCGCAGGGGTCCATTCTCGGACCAGATCTCTGGAACGTGTCCTACGACAGCTTGCTGAGGCTAGACATGCCCGATGAGACCCGCCTTGTTGGCTATGCTGACGACGTCGCTGCCTTGATCGCTGCGAGGAACGTCGAGCAGGCAAAACTGAGGCTCAGCGTTGTAATGGCCAAGGTCAACGGGTGGATGCGAGATCACGGCTTGTCCCTGGCTATCAGTAAGACGGAGATCGTCGTCCTCACCAAAAAGAGGATAAACACCGTGTTCCCGGTGCAGATAGGTGACGTCACACTCGAGACTAAGCCTGCTGCAAAGTACCTGGGAGTCATGGTCGACAGCAGACTGTCTTTCGGCGAGCAGATCCAGCGCGCCGCCGACAAAGCCGCTAAGGGTGTCGCTGCCCTTGGTAGGCTTATGCCCAATGTCGGCGGTCCTCGTTCCTGCAAGCGCCGTCTGCTCATGACTGCCGTCCAGTCAGTCTTGCTGTACGGGGCGGAGGTATGGGCTCACGCACTCGAGAAGCGAGTCTACCGAGACCGGCTTGCCCGAGTCCAGCGCCGAGGAGCTCTGCGGGTCGCTTCGGCCTACCGCACAGTCTCCGAGCCTGCTGTGATGGTGATCGCCGGAGTCATTCCCGTCCTCTTCCTCGCGAGGGAGAGGCAGGCGATTTACCGGAGGAGGCCTGAAGTGGGCCGGGAAACAGCTGCCAGGGAAGAGCGCGATCGCAGCTTCGACTCTTGGCAGCGCGACTGGGAAGCCGAGCTGAGGGGACGTTGGACCTTCCAGCTCATACCTTCCGTCCGACCATGGGTGGAACGGCAGCACGGCGAGGTCGATTACTACGTGACCCAGTTTCTTTCTGGGCACGGGTACTTCCGAGCCTATCTGCACCGGATGGGCAAGGTCGCCAGCCCGGACTGTCTGTATTGCCCCGGCATCCCAGACACGTCCGAGCACACTTTCTTTCAGTGCGACCGTTGGCACGTCCGCCGAGCCTCGCTTTCATCTGAGATCGGCGTGGTCGTCAGCCCAAACAACATCGTCGAAGCTATGCTCCAGGGAGAGGGCAACTGGAACTGTGTCCAGCACTACGTCCAGGCCATTCTTCGGGCGAAAAAGGTCGACCTCGATCGGCCTTAATCCTCAGCTTTTCCCCAAGGAGGTTGCCCTAGTGGCGTAATATCAAAGGCCTAGCCCGAAGTAATGTGTGAAACAGTTCCAGGCTAGTGTCCTCGGTGCCGAGGGAGGTGGTTTAGTCGGTAGTTCACGGGACATCGAGCTCGTGGGAGTCCGACACTACTGAGGGGACAATGAGCCCCTCAGTGTGCGTAAATGCATTCCACCTCCTACCAAAAAAAAAAAAAAAAAAAAAAAAAAAAAAAAAAAAAAAAAAAAAAAAAAAAAAAAATATATCATATAAATATTTATTATACTTGCACTTAGACTTGAATAGTAAAATAATGAAATTTTACTAACTCCTAATTTTTGTTAGAACTAATCTATATTTATATTATAATTATAGGTTTATTCAGAAAAACCCCATCTTATTTTCAAAAAGCAAAGAATGTCTAACAAAACTCAGTTTTTAGTGAAAAATTTTAACTTTTTAAAATTGGATAAATTTATTGTTACAAAAATTCTTACTTTTTTCCGAAAAAATATAATTAGGCCGTCCAAACAAACTTTCAAGAAATGCACTTTTTATTATTTAAAAAAAAAAGTAATAAGATGCCTGAATAAAGGATTATTTTGATAGAATAAATCATGTACTTAATGTACTCTTATTGTATTATTAAGAATTAAACTTAATCTTTAGAGATCAAAACTCTATGTGCATCTTACACTATAAAACAAATTAGAAAGATAAGCTAAGAAAGCTATTAGGTTCATACCCTAAATATAGAATTAATATATTCTTCTTTCTAATTTCATTAAATTCAACAAAATTAACATTGGCAAACACTATAATAATTGGGGTTATTATAACAGTTTGTTCAAACAATTGAATTTCAATATGAATAGGGTTAGAAATTTCCTTACTATCCTTTATTCCTTTTATTCAAAATAGAGTAAAAACAAGTTCAGAATCAATAATAAAATACTTTATCATTCAGAGAATCGCTTCAACCATATTCCTTCTTAGAGTAATTTGTATATTAATTGGGGTTAATATACTAAATGAAATTATTATAACAATTTCAATGTTAATTAAATTGGGGGCAGCTCCATTTCATAATTGAGTGCTAATAATCATTGAAAATATAACTTATATAGTAATATTTAACTTATTTACTATATTGAAAATTCCACCTCTTTCAATCCTGTACCAAATTAATAGAGAAATTCTACTAATTCCTATCCTAATAAGAATAATTATTAGCTCAATTATATGCTTAAATCAATCATCTTTACGCAAAACGTTAGGATTTTCCTCAATCTATAATTTAAGACTAATAATAACCTCTATGAATAAACTTAACTTAATAGTAACTTATATAGTTATCTACTCAATTATTATAATACCTTTAATAATAATTCTAAACTCAATAAAAATTAACTTTATCAATCAAATAGTATTTAATGAATTCTCAATTTGAATAAAAATCAATATGTGAATTAATATACTGTCCTTGGGTGGATTCCCCCCACTAATAGGATTTCTCAATAAAATTATCATTTTACAAAATATACTAAGATTAAATCAAATTACACTAAGATCAGTAACATTTATAACTTCAATCTTAGTTATAATATTTTACATACGATTAACATTTACTTCAATAATTGGAAATTCCTCATTCAAAAAATGAATTATTAGAAAATCTAAACAAACCAAATTCATAATAAGAATAAATGTTACTATTACTCCAATAATCTTAACAATTAAAAGTATCCTCTAGGAGACTTTAAGTTAAGATTTAAACTAGTGGCCTTCAAAGCTACAAATATCTAAGATTTTGGTAAGTCTTAGAAAAAAATCATTGTTAAACTTGCAATTTAAAGTTTTTATTAAACTATAAGACCAAACTTATATTAAGAGAATTAATATTCGTTAGTGAATTTACAGCTCACCGCTTAATCTCAGCCATCTTAATAGAGTTATAATCAACCAATAAATTACTCAAAATGGTTAAATGATTATACTCTACAAACCACAAAGATATTGGAACTTTATATTTTCTATTTGGGATTTGATCAGGAATAGTAGGAATAATACTAAGAATAATTATTCGAATTGAACTAGCTCAACCAGGATCATTCATCAATAATGATCAAGCATATAATGTTATTGTTACATCACATGCATTTATTATAATTTTCTTCATAGTTATGCCAATCATAATTGGGGGATTTGGTAATTGACTACTTCCTTTAATAATTGGGGCACCCGATATAGCATTTCCACGACTAAACAATATAAGATTTTGACTTCTCCCACCATCATTGACTCTACTAATAATAAGTTCAATTATTGAAATAGGTGTAGGAACGGGATGAACTGTATACCCACCTCTATCTAGAAATATTGCTCACGCAGGGCCGAGAGTGGACATATCTATTTTCTCACTCCATTTAGCTGGTATTTCATCTATTTTAGGAGCTGTTAACTTTATCTCCACAGTAATAAATATACGACCTGCAGGAATAACAATAGACCGAACTCCACTATTTGTTTGATCTGTACTTATTACAGCTGTATTACTATTACTATCTTTACCTGTATTAGCAGGAGCAATTACTATACTTCTAACTGACCGTAACATTAACACTACATTCTTTGACCCAGCTGGAGGGGGGGACCCCGTATTATACCAACACTTATTTTGATTCTTTGGTCATCCAGAAGTCTATATTCTTATTCTTCCTGGATTTGGTTTAATCTCCCATATTATTAGTCAAGAAAGAGGAAAGTCTGAATCATTCGGATACATTGGAATAATCTATGCAATAATATCAATCGGAGTATTAGGATTTGTTGTATGAGCTCACCATATATTTACAGTAGGAATGGATGTAGACACTCGTGCTTATTTCACATCAGCAACTATAATCATTGCTGTTCCTACAGGAATTAAAATTTTTAGTTGAATAGCAACTATGCACGGAATATCAACCAAAATATCTGTTTCAATATTATGAGCTATAGGATTTGTATTCTTATTTACTCTAGGGGGATTAACAGGAATTATTCTGTCAAATTCATCAATCGATATTATTTTACATGACACATACTATGTGGTAGCACATTTCCATTATGTGTTATCAATAGGAGCGGTATTTGCTATCATAGCAGGGTTTATTCAATGATATCCTTTATTTACAGGAATAATAATAAATCCTAAGTGACTTAAAATCCAATTTATAGTAATATTTGTTGGGGTAAACACAACATTCTTCCCTCAACATTTTCTTGGATTAAGAGGCATACCTCGGCGATACTCTGACTATCCAGATATATACACAACATGAAATGTAATATCCTCTATTGGTAGAATAATTTCATTGCTTAGAATTTTATTAATGATTTTTATCATGTGAGAAAGAATAATTTCTAAGCGAATCCCACTATTTAAATTTAATACATATTCTTCTATTGAATGACTTCAATTAACCCCCCCTCAGGAACATTCATATAATGAACTACCAATTATAATTCATTAAAATATTGTATTAATACCACTCAGTGTGGCAGATTAGTGCAATGAGCTTAAAATTCATATATAGATAACTTATATCTCGCTGGAAATAGCAACATGAAAAATATTAAGATTTCAAGACGCTGTTTCACCCATTAAAGAACAACTAATTATATTTCATGATCATACAATAATAATCCTAATCATAATCACAGTATCCGTACTGTATATATTAGTATCTTTAACAATAAATAAAATATCTAACCGATTCTTACTAGAAGGACAAATGATTGAACTAATTTGAACTCTAATACCGGCATTAATACTAATTGCTATTGCATTACCCTCACTCAAAATTCTGTACCTACTTGAAGAAATTAGTAAGCCATTAATTACAATAAAGGCTATTGGACACCAATGATACTGAAGATATGAATATTCTGATTTAAAAAAAATTGAATTCGACTCATATATAAAACAAACTAATTCTATTGAAGATAATGAGTTTCGGCTGTTAGAAGTTGACAACCGAATTATGATACCCTACGATGTTAAATCACGAATCCTAGTAACATCATATGATGTAATTCACTCATGAACAATTCCTTCATTAGGAATTAAGGTTGATGGATCCCCGGGACGAATTAACCAGAGAAGACTTATACTTTTACGACCTGGAGTATTCTATGGACAATGCTCAGAGATTTGTGGTGCTAATCACAGATTTATGCCTATCGTAATAGAATCAATTAATATTAAATCATTCACAAATTGAATTAAAAACTTTAGCTCGTTGAGTTACTTAAATGCAAGTGTTGGTCTCTTAAACCAAATTAAGGTAAATAGCGAATACTCTCAGCGGAAGAGGTTAGTTTAAAATAAAACACTAATTTGTCAAGTTAAAAATATCTTTTTAAGATACCACTTAATACCACAAATATCACCAATATGATGAACAACAATTTTCTTAGTAACAATATCCATTATATTAATAGTAATAATTTCTAATTATTTCTTAATGTATAAAAAAATCGATATTAACCTCAAAAAAACTAACAAAATAATTAACTGAAAGTGATAACAAATTTATTTTCTGTATTTGACCCAACAACAGGAAACCTTTCATTAAACTGAATAAGATTATTAATTATTATATTTATCCCACAACCTTACTGGAATTCCCCAAATAAGCTTGTACTTATAATAATAATTCTACTGAAGAAATTAATAAATGAAATTGTGATACATATTAATAAAATTGAACCAACAATCTTATTTGTTAGAATATTTATATTTATTCTTATCAATAATATATTTGGGTTACTACCATATGTTTTCACAGCAACTTCACATTTAGTAGTTTCATTATCTATAGCACTATCTTTATGAATATCCTTAATAATTTTTGGGTGAATAAAGAAAACTAACCATATGTTTACTCATCTTGTCCCAGTAGGAACTCCTTACCCCTTAATACCTTTCATAGTTATGATTGAATCAATTAGAAATATTATCCGACCTGGGTCATTAGCTGTCCGATTAAGAGCAAACATAATTGCTGGGCATATTCTAATAAGACTTCTAGGCAATAATCTAATTGAAACTCCTATTATAATAGTGTTTATAATATGGTTATTTATAGGACTAATAATATTTGAACTAGCCGTAGCATTTATTCAATCATATGTATTTATAACATTATCTACACTTTACTCTGGAGAAGTATAATATGAAAAATCACCCTTTTCACTTAGTAGATAATAGCCCCTGACCACTAACAGGATCAATAGGGCTTATAACTATAACATCCGGAGTAGTAATATGATTCCATTATAATGAAATTTGACTAATGATGATAGGAACCATAATTATTTTATTAACCATGTTTCAATGATGACGAGACATCGTACGAGAATCTACATTTCAAGGACTACACACTAAAAAAGTAGTTAAAAGAATGAAGTGAGGAATAATTCTATTTATTACCTCAGAAGTATTATTCTTCTCATCCTTTTTCTGAGCTTTCTTCCATAGTAGTCTTTCACCCGCTGTAGAAATCGGAATACAATGACCTCCTGCAGGTATTAAACCATTCAACCCCATAAGTATTCCAATACTTAACACAATAATTTTACTATCCTCAGGAATTTCTATTACATGAGCCCACAATGCAATAATTAACAAAAACTACTCCCAAACAATACAAAGAATAGTTATCACAATCATATTAGGAATTTACTTTACAATCCTTCAAGGAATTGAATATTATGAAGCCCCATTCACTATTTCAGACTCAGTTTATGGATCATCGTTCTTTATAAGAACTGGATTTCATGGAATCCACGTAATTATTGGTACTATTTTTATTATAGTGTCAACGTATCGAATCTTCAAACTTCATATAACTAATAGTCATCATATAGGATTTGAAGCGTCAGCATGATACTGACATTTTGTTGACGTTGTATGATTATTCTTATATATTTCAATTTATTGATGAGGAAGATAATGGTAATGTATTCATTTAGTATAAATAAGTATATTAAGCTTCCAACTTAAAGGTCATCAAAATATGAATGAATAATTAAACTTACAATTTCGTCAATGATAATTGTTATCATAATCATTATAGCAATTTCCATAATTATTTTATCTGTCAGAAAAAAGATGACAATTGATAGACAAAAGGCTACTCCATTTGAATGTGGATTTAATCCTATAACATATCCTCGAATTCCATTCTCAATCCACTTTTTTATAATTGCAGTTATTTTCTTAATCTTTGACATTGAAATTATTTTAGTGATACCTATAATTATTACTCTAAAAATATCAATTATTAAATTCTGAATCATTACTTCTTGTTTATTTATCACGATTTTAATTTGAGGATTATATCACGAATGAAAAAATGGAATAATTAACTGAACTCAATAAAGTAGGGTCATAGTTAAATATAATATTTGAATTGCAATCAAAAGGTACCAACTAGGTTGACCTTAACAAAGAAGTAAAATTTACACTTAGTTTCGGCCTAAGATTAGGGATTAACCCCATGTTTTAATTGAAGCCAAAAGGAGGAGGCACCTTAATGTTAATAAGGAAATTGATTTTAATAATCCAATTAAAAGAAGGTAAGTCAAAGAAATAGCTGCTAACTAATTTCTTAAGCGGTTAAATTCCGTTTTCTTCTTAATTCATATAGTTTAATAAAACATTTTATTTTCATTAAAAAAATATCATTAATTGATTGTGAATGTTTTTAGACCTTAGCCTCCCTTTCAACTTCACTGAAATGCTCTATTTAAGCTATAAAAACTATAAGAAAAATAAAACTCAGAAAATAAAAACGATAAAGAAAAACTTGATTGAACTTATTGAATAAAACTGTATAAAATTTGAAATCTTTAATAAATAATATGATAAACCTAACCCTCCGTAATATTCACCTCAATTTAAACTTGAACCTAAATTAATTCTATAATAATAATTTAAATAATACATTTTATAGAAATATCTGTATATAAACCATATTGAACCATTAAAATAATAAAAAATATTGCTTATAGAATTTTTAATATTAATAAATTCATAACCTAAGTATAACCCTATAAAAACTATGGTAATAGTTAAAATTTTTAAACCAAAAGGAAAAATTAAAAAAGACATGTCTAAATTAACAAACCACAAATATCTACAACCAAAAAATAAAGAAAAGACTCTCAATATAAACAGGCTATATTTTATATCTTTGATATCATCTCCTAAGCTTAAAAAAGTAATATAATTAAACTTACTTAGTATGGTGTAATAAAATAAGCGAATTCTATACAAAGATGTAAGACCTAAACTAAAGTAAAGTAATAAAATTTCTAACAAATAACCTCCTGAAAACCCAATTGACTCAACGATCAAATCCTTAGAGTAAAACCCAGAAAGAAAAGGAAATCCACACAAAGCAATATTTGCAATATTAAAACAACATGTAGTAAATGGTATAGTTAAACTTATACAATCTATTGAACGAATATCCTGACAACCACCTATAAAATGAATAATAATACCTGCACATAAAAATAATAAAGATTTAAATATTGCATGAGATAAAAGATGAAAAAAAGCTAAATCAACTATTTGTATAAATAGACATGTCATTATTAATCCTAACTGACTTAAAGTTGATAGGGCAATAATTTTTTTTAAATCAAACTCATAATTAGCACAAACAGATGCTATAATCATAGTAGTTATTCTAACAAACAAAAATAAAGTTCTTTTAAAATAAATGAAATTATAGAATCGAACTAATAGATAAACCCCAGCAGTTACCAATGTTGAAGAATGAACTAAAGATGACACAGGTGTGGGGGCTGCTATAGCAGCAGGTAATCATATAGAAAAAGGAATTTGAGCACTTTTAGTAAAAGATCTCACAATAATAAGATAAAAAATTGAGTAATCAAAATGAGATAAGTAAAACAAAAAATTCCATCTACCATATCTAAATAGTCAAGAAATAGATACTAAAAGACCAACGTCACCAAGACGATTAATTAAACATGTAATTATCCCTGCTAAATAACTCTTCAAAGTTATGTAATAAATCACTAACAAATAAGAAACCAAACCTAGCCCATCTCACCCTAACAAAATTCTGATTAAATTTGGACTAAACACTATAAGAAGTATTCTAATCACAAACATAATAACTAGCAAAAGGAATCGTAATGATCTATAATTGTATTCACCTATATACACATTTCTATATAAAATAACTATAGACGAAATAAATAAAACCACTGAAGAAAAAACCATTGAAATTCAGTCAACATAAATAATATAAGAAATAGATACAGAATTTAAAGTGAAAATATTTCATTCCATCATATATCTTAAATCTATGACCAATAAATTCAAACCAAAAAATATTAATACAAAAGAAAATAAAGCAAATGCAAAACACCAAATATAGAAAATATTTAAACTAAACAAAATTTAGGGTCTCTGGACATCTTAGGATCCACAAACCTAAATTTTTATTAAACTACCTAAATAAATTATTGTTATAAAAACTAAAATAAATATAACGAGAGGTATAATATGTATAAAAAGACAAAGAAACTCTAATAAATTCACACTAGAAAATCTATACAAATTATGGTACAATCCATGTTGACTATATCTATATAAATAATAACTAAAGCACGCACAAAAAAAGAAATTATTAGAAAAAAGATTGAAGAAAACCCTCAAAAATTTATTATACAAATCAAAATTATTAACTCTCTAACAAAGTTTAATCTTGGGGGACAACTCATATTAAATGAACACAAAAGAAATATAAATAGTCCAGATCTAGGTATATAAGTTAACAAGCCTTTATTAATATAGAATCTACGGCTGCCAGTTCGCAAATAATATAAATTTGATATATAGAATAATCCCGAAGAACAGAATCCATGAGCCAATATAAGTAAAAATGAACCTATTAAACCTAAAGATCTCATAGTCATCAGACCTATAATAACTATTCCTATATGAGAAACAGATGAGTAAGCAATAAGACACTTCATATCAGCTTGAACAAGACAAATAAGAGAAATCAATAAAGAACCAATCATTGAAACAGAATATCAAAAATATGAATAATTCAAATAAAGACTCTCAAATAAATAAGCCACACGAATTAAGCCGTAACCACCAATCTTCAATATTAAACCAGCAAGAATCATTGACCCAGAAACAGGTGCCTGAACATGAGCCTTAGGTAATCAATAATGTAAAAAACATATAGGAAGTTTAACTATAAAAACAATAATAATAAAAAAGTGAATTAAGAAATTTGTAGAACTTAAATTTAAATAATCGAAGAATAGACAACCCTCTAAATTATACAAATAAACTAGTAAAAGTAATAAAGGTAAAGAAACTAACACAGTATAAAAAAACAAATATATACCCGCAATTAGACGTTCAGGTTGATACCCCCACCCTAAAACGAGAATCACTAAAGGAACCAAAACAAATTCAAAACATATATATATATATATAAATATCTTATAAAACTAAAAATAAAAACTAGAAACAATCTAAGAAAAAGATTAACTAAAAGAAATATGTGAATTCTATAACAACCTATTATAGAAATAACTATGAAAGATCTAATTAAAAATCTCAATATAATTAAATTATACGAATAGATATCTACCCCAGTCAAGTAAGAAATTTTACCTAAATATCTAGAACACCCCCCATATAAAAGAACAATAAACAGAATAAGATACAAGAACTGATTCAACATCTTTTTTGAATATAAGCAAGAATGTGTCATACAAAATATGAAAAAAATAAATTTTATCATAAAATAAGTGATCTTAAATAATCATTTCCGTAACAACGAATCATGCCCACCAAAACTCTTAAGCCTAAAACTCCTTCACAAACAAAGAAAACTATTATTAAAACAATTATATAATAACCATTAAGAAATATTAGAAAATAACCTATTAACATAATAAGTAAAGAAATTACAACAAATTCAAGACTTAATAAACATAAAAAAATATGCTTACGAATAATTATCAGAGATAGTAGAGAGAATATATATATATAAATAAATGAATAAAAAATAAGCTTTGTTTTAATAATTTAAATAAAAATGTTAGTCTTGTAAACTAAAATTAGGTGATTCCTTTAAAACTTCAACAAAGTAGAATAAACCTACATCATTAATACCCAAAATTAACATTTTAATTAAAATATTTGTTGGATATTAAAGTAATTGTAATTAAAATTATAATAACAATTTCAACCTTGATTACTATATTAAAAACTCCGATATCTATAGGAATTATATTATTAATACAAACTATTATAGCAACTATTCTTATATCAATAACAACCAAATCATCTTGAATAAGAATGATTATATTCTTAATATTTGTGGGGGGGTTACTAATTTTATTCATATATATAAGAAGAATTGCCTCTAACGAAAAATTTTCACCTAACATCAAAGCAATTATAATCATGATTATGATCATGATCCCTACAGAAGAAATACTAATAGAAATACAAATACAGGATTCACTAAGATACATCACAGCTAATGAGAAATTAGTTCTTTTAAAAATCTTCAATAAAAAAACCTTTATAGTGACTATTATAATGTTCATGTATATATTCTTAACCATAATTGTTGTAACAAAAATTATTAAAATTCACAGAGGGCCTCTACGGTCATCAAAATATGAATAAACCTTTACGAAAAAGAAATAAAATAATTTCAATTGTAAATTATTCCTTAATTGACTTACCAGCCCCAGTAAACTTGTCAGCATGATGAAATTTCGGTTCAATCTTAGGACTTTGTCTAACAATTCAACTAATCACTGGTATTTTACTATCTATACATTATGCAGCTAATATTGAAATAGCTTTTAATAGAATTAGACACATCACCCGAGACGTAAACTATGGTTGACTAATACGAAATATCCACTCAAACGGAGCCTCATTATTTTTCATTTGTATTTATATACATGTGGGTCGGGGGGTATATTATGGATCTTATCATCTTTATAAAACATGAATTATAGGGGTTATTATCTTACTAACAACTATGGCAACTGCCTTTTTAGGGTATGTTCTACCATGAGGACAAATATCATTTTGGGGGGCAACAGTCATCACGAATCTACTTTCAGCTATTCCTTATGTTGGTACAATCCTTGTGAACTGAATTTGAGGTGGATTTAGAGTCGATAACGCTACTCTCTCACGGTTCTTTAGACTTCATTTTCTTTTACCATTCATAATTTTAATAATGAGTATCATACACCTATTTTTCCTTCATATAACAGGGTCTAATAACCCTGTTGGACTGAATTCAAACTTAGACAAAATTCCCTTTCACCCATTTTTTATGAATGGGTCGAGGATGGTCGAATGGAGGAATGGGTATGAGGATGGTCGAGTCCATCCTCGATGGAATCGACCATGTGGCGGTAGTCTGCGATCGGTTGGTTAGGCGTGAGGTAACAGGAGAAGACAGTGAAACCCCTGCTCCTCACCCAAACGAAGCCGTTGCCCGATCCGGAATCGAGAACAGGCACCTTCCCGAGGTCCAAGATCCAAATCGCCGCAGTGCCGGAGGGATCCGAGAACCACTGCGCGGAGCGTCGGTTCTGGTACTGCTCACTGAGAAGCAGTAGGTCAGCACCCTGCTCCGTGGCGAATTGGAACAGCAAGTCGTTTGCTGTCCTGCTCCTCTGCATATTAAGTTGCAGAACAGTGATCATTTCTTTTGTGTTTGGCGAAGCTCCTGGATGGCCCGTCGGTACTGCCCGCAGCGACTTGACCCAGCAGAATGCTTGACCTGGTCGCCCTTCAAGCCGGCTTCTGTACACAGGACACAGGACAACGCGGCACTGCACGCGCTGGCCTTGTGGTCCTGGCCGCCGCACTTGAAGCAGACCTTGCTTCTATCGGGTCCGGGGCAATGATTAGCGACGTGACCGAACCCCAGACATTTAAAACATCTGGAGGCCACGAGCTTCTCGCGTACCCGACAGTTCACGTACCAGATCTTCAGGTGGCCCTTCTCCAGGAGCTCCGCTGCTGCTCTGGCTCCCAGCGTGAGGATAGCCACCTTCTGGCCTCGAGCATTCGCCTTCGAGACGAAAGTCTTCACCTCGACGTCGCCGATGGCGGATTTAACGGCTGCGGTCACCTCCGGCTCGGTCGTCAGCTCGTCGAGATCTCTCACCTCCAGCGTCGACTTGGGCTCGAGAACGCGGACAGTCGCGTTCGCCCCCAAGATGTTCTTCAGGTCTTCGCTGAAGGCGGACTTGCTTTCGGAGGAGTCCCCGAGTTCGACCAGAAGATCGCCGGCTCGGGTCTTCCTCATGGCCTTGATAACGGCGCCCTTCTCATCGGGCTTCGCTTTGCTGCGAATCTCGCCCAGCACGTCGGCGTAGGATTTCCCCTCCGACGGCTTGATGAGAAGAGCGTCTGGCCGTGTCTTGCGTGCCCTCTTCTTCGGCGCCTTCTTGTTGTCCTGGGGGCCGGGCTGGCTTCCAGGCTGCTGAGGCGGGGCTTTCTTCTTCTTCCCCTTCCTCTTAACCACGTCGGTCCATTTCTCGGAGTCCTTGTCCTCCAATGAACCGTCGCTCCTCTTCTTTTTCTCTGCCTCCGGCTGGGCGGGGCTGCTGGCTGCCCGCTTCGATCCGGCAGGCTGGGCCTTAACCCGCAAGGACGGAGTCGTCTGCGTCGATGCGGTCACGGACTCGCACGACTGCCAAGACTTCCTCAGCTGAAGGATGTGGTGAAGGCTGACCTCCAGTTGGACTATGCCTTCCTGCACATCCCTGCTGATGTTCTTCTGTCTGCCAGTCGCGGCCTTCATGACAGCGAGGGTGGCGAAGCACTTTTGAAGGTGCTCCTCCTCCTGCTGCCTGGCAAGTGAAATTACCGCCTGGAAGGGGGACGGGTCGGTGTTCACCGAGTCCACGTCACTGACGGGTGCTTGCTCGGTGAGCACCGGTGTTCTTGTCACCGAGGCAGTTGGCGTCGCTCGGCCTTGTGGCGACCTCGCGACCCGAGGCTTCCGGCCAAAGGGGTCTTCTACGTCGACGTCCCCACTTTGAGAGGGAAGCCGAGGAAATTGCTCCCTCTGGTTCGTTTTTGGGGTTAGGGTACCCCGGGATGAATCTTGCACCTTTTGAGACGTTTTTCCTTCTGAACTTGCCATGATGTCTGGATTAGCCCCCAAGACTGGGCGTGTTGTGACCCCCCAAAACAGTACCCCAATGTGATTGTCAAAACCGACCCGTCGCCAGAGCAACTATATCCGTGTTCGACCGCCCCCAAAACACCGGCGGTCCTAGACGAGCAGTGGCCTCGGCAGAGCCCCCCCGTGACCGCAGCAGGGCCCTATCCGGTCGCCAACCGGCACCGCCACGGCCAAGAGGATTTTCGCCGGCTGATAGGGCAGCCAGGTCAGCTGGCTGGGCTGACCCGGGCCCCTGTACTATCCGGCAGCCTGGGAGGTGCAGAACCCAGTTTTTAAGCTGTACCCTCTGCTCATCCTAGACCTCCAGCGCAGTGGAGGCTGAAGAACACAGAGCCACCCCGGCAAGTAGGACGGAATGATTTAGAAAAACAGCCGGGCTATTGAAATGATTCGGAGAATGGAGTTGTGAAAAGGAGACGCGAAAAAGGACCAGTGCGCCCCCCTCCCCTTTTAGTCGGCTCTTACGACAAGCAGGGGATACTGTTGGACATTCTGTCCCGGCCCAACACGGGAAAACTTAATAATAATATTTTTTTTTTTTTTTTTTTTTTTTTGGGTAGGAGGTGGAATGCGTTTACGCACACTGAGGGGCTCGTTGTCCCCTCAGTAGTGTCGGACTCCCACGAGCTCGATGTCCCGTGAACTACCGACTAAACCACCTCCCTCGGCACCGAGGACACTAGCCTGGAACTGTTTCACACATTACTTCGGGCTAGGCCTTTGATATTACGCCGCTAGGGCAACCTCCGTGGGGAAATGCTGAGGATTAAGGCCGATCGAGGTCGACCTTTTTCGCCCGAAGAATGGCCTGGACGTAGTGCTGGACACAGTTCCAGTTGCCCTCTCCCTGGAGCATAGCTCCGACGATGTTGTTTGGGCTGACGACCACGCCGATCTCAGATGAAAGCGAGGCTCGGCGGACGTGCCAACGGTCGCACTGAAAAAAGGTGTGCTCGGACGTGTCTGGGATGCCGGGGCAATACAGACAGTCCGGGCTGGCGACTTTGCCCATCCGGTGCAGATAGGCTCGGAAGTACCCGTGTCCAGAAAGAAACTGGGTCACGTAGTAATCGACCTCGCCGTGCTGCCGCTCCACCCATGGTCGGACGGATGGTATGAGCTGGAAGGTCCAACGTCCCCTCGGCTCGGCTTCCCAGTCGCGCTGCCAGGAGTCGAAGCTGCGATCGCGCTCTTCCCTGGCAGCTGTTTCCCGGCCCACTTCAGGCCTCCTCCGGTAAATCGCCTGCCTCTCCCTCGCGAGGAAGAGGACGGGGATGACTCCGGCGATCACCATCACAGCAGGCTCGGAGACTGTGCGGTAGGCCGAAGCGACCCGCAGAGCTCCTCGACGCTGGACTCGGGCAAGCCGGTCTCGGAAGACTCGCTTCTCGAGTGCGTGAGCCCATGCCTCCGCCCCGTACAGCAAGACTGACTGGACGGCAGTCATGAGCAGACGGCGCTTGCAGGAACGAGGACCGCCGACATTGGGCATAAGCCTACCAAGGGCAGCGACACCCTTAGCGGCTTTGTCGGCGGCGCGCTGGATCTGTTCGCCGAAAGACAGTCTGCTGTCGACCATGACTCCCAGGTACTTTGCAGCAGGCTTAGTCTCGAGTGTGACGTCACCTATCTGCACCGGGAACACGGTGTTTATCCTCTTTTTGGTGAGGACGACGATCTCCGTCTTACTGGTAGCCAGGGACAAGCCGTGATCTCGCATCCACCCGTTGACCTTGGCCATTACTACGCTGAGCCTCAGTTTTGCCTGCTCGACGTTCCTCGCAGCGATCAAGGCAGCGACGTCGTCAGCATAGCCAACGAGGCGGGTCTCATCGGGCATGTCTAGCCTCAGCAAGCTATCGTAGGACACGTTCCAGAGATCTGGTCCGAGAATGGACCCCTGCGCAGCCCCGGAAGTGATGGGAATGCGCCGCTGACCTTCGGTCGTGTCGTACAACAGAACGCGGTCTGACAGATACGCTTCTATCATACGCAGGAGGTAGGAGGGAACTTGGAACGTATGCTCAAGCGCCCACAGCATATCGCTCCACCTGGCGGAGTTAAAAGCGTTCTTCACGTCGAGCGTGACAAGAAGGACCACGCGGCGCGACCAGTGGTTGTGGTCCTCCGCCCTCCGCACTGCCTCAACTACCTCCTGAATAGCGTCGATGGTAGAGCGACCGGATCTGAAGCCGTACTGCTGCGGGGACAAGTCCCCCGCAGAGACGATGGCCTCGGTCAGCCTGACGCGCAGGAGCTTCTCAAGCACTTTCCCGGCCGTATCGAGCATACACAGGGGTCGGAAAGAAGAAGGGGTCCCCGGTGTGCTCTTCGCCTTCGGGATAAGGACAAGGCGGGCAACCTTCCACGACGAAAAGAAAACGCCTTCCGCCAGACACGCGTTGAACATGTCGAGCAGAAGCCTTGGATTCACCTCCGCAGCGAGCTTGAGCACCTCCGCCGGAATGCCATCGGGACCGGGCGCTCTTCTGGGTCGTAGGGATCGGACGGCGGCGGTGAGTTCCTCTTCCCGGAAAGCTGGGAAGGCGCCTACCTCTCCGAATTCCCTGACTGGCCGAACTGGGTGGCTGGGAAACAGTGTGTCGACGACGGCGGCCATGGCTTGTGGTTCCATGACCGCAGGCGGTGAGCGAGCCCCTAGCTTCTGGGTTACAAGTTTGTAGCCCGTCCCCCAGGGGTCGTTGTCGATATCCTGACACAGCTGTTTCCAGCACCTGACTTTACTCCGGTTGATGGCACCGCGGAGCTCTCGGCGGGCCGCTCTGTGCTCAGCCGATCTGGCATTTGGAGGTTCCTGGCTCGCTGCGCAGCTCGTCGGAGACCAAGGCATCTCCTCCGGAGTTCCGCGATTTCAGGCGTCCACCAGTAAACCGGCTTCTTCCTGTGGCGGCGGGAAACTCCGGGCATCGACTGCTCACATGCGGTCGCGATGAGTCGCATCGTCGATGCTGCCAGATCTTCGGCACTTGTGAAATTCACAATGCTCTGGTCCTTAATTACTTCTTTAAAAGTGTCTTTGCTCATACGACTGGTGTTCCAGCGTCGAGCCAGAGGAGCAGGTTCAGCGCGCAAGCGCGCGCCCTCGGGAAGGACCTTGAAAAGGATCGCCTGATGGTCGCTGGAGGAGTAGTCCTCGCTGACACGCCAGTCGGAGATCCGCTGGGCAATCCCTTCAGAGGCAAGAGATATGTCAGGGATCGTCTCTCTGCACCCCGGACGGCGAAAGGTGGAAATGCCGCCCGTGACGAGGATACAGAGGCCCGACCTGGCAGCCGACTCGAGGACGTAACGTCCTCGAGTATCGGTCCGCGGGGAACCCCATTCCACGGCTTTGGCGTTAAAATCGCCACCGACTATGACCCCGCCAGAGGTGTTCATGATCTTATCCTCGATGGAATCGACCATGTGGCGGTAGTCTGCGATCGGTTGGTTAGGCGTGAGGTAACAGGAGAAGACGGTGAAACCCCTGCTCCTCACCCAAACGAAGCCGTTGCCCGATCCGGAATCGAGAACAGGCACCTTCCCGAGGTCCAAGATCCAAATCGCCGCAGTGCCGGAGGGGTCCGAGAACCACTGCGCAGAGCGTCGGTTCTGGTACTGCTCACTGAGAAGCAGTAGGTCAGCACCCTGCTCCGTGGCGAATTGGAACAGCAAGTCATTTGCTGTCCTGCTCCTCTGCATATTAAGTTGCAGAACACTGATCATTTCTGTTGGTTCTGGCGAAGCTCCTGGATGGCCCGCCTGTACTGCCCGCAACGACCAGACCCAGCGGAATGCTTGATCTGGTCGCCCTTCAAGCCGGCTTCTGTACACAGGACACAGGACAACGCTGCGTTGCACGCGCTGGCCCTGTGGTCCTGGCCGCCGCACTTGAAGCAGAGCTTGCTTCTATCGGGTCCAGAGCAGCGATTAGCGACGTGACCTAACCCCAGACATTTAAAACATCTGGAGGCCACGAACTTCTCGCGTACCCGACAGCTCACGTACCAGATCTTCAGGTGGCCCTTCTCCAGGAGCTTCGCAGCTGCTCTGGCTCCCAGCGTAAGGATCGCCACCTTCTGGCCTCGAGCATTCGCCTTCGAGACGAAAGTCTTCACCTCGACGTTTTCGCCGATAGCGGATTTGACAGCTGCAGTCACCTCCGCCTCGGTCGTCAGCTCGTCGAGGTCCCTCACCTCCAGCGTCGACTTGGGCTCGAGAACGCTGACAGTCGCGTTCGCCCCCAAGATGTTCTTCAGGTCTTCGCTGAAGGCGGACTTGCTTTCGGAGGCGTCCCCGAGTTCGACCAGAAGATCGCCGGCTCGGGTCTCCCTCATGGCCTTGATAACGGCGCCCTTCTCATCGGGCTTCGCTTTGCTGCGAATCTCGCCCAGCACGTCGGCGTAGGATTTCCCCTCCGACGGCTTGATGAGAAGGGCGTCTGGCCGCGTCCTACGTGACCTCTTCTTCGGCGCCTTCTTGTTGTCCTGAGGGCCGGGCTGGCTTCCAGGCTGCTGGGGTGGGACTTTCTTCTTCTTCCCCTTCCTCTTAACGACGTCGGTCCATTTCTCGGGGTCCGATGTCTCCCCTGGACCGTCACCTCTGGGTTTCTTCTCAGCCTCCGGTTGGGCGGGGCTGGAAGCAGCCCGTTTCCCACCGGCCGGCTGAGCCTTAACGCGCAGTGATGGGGTCGTCTGCGTCGAAGCAGTCACCGACTCGCACGACTGCCAAGATTTCCTCAGCTGAAGGATGTGGTTAAGGCTAGTCTCCAACTGGACTATGCCTTCCTGCACATCCCTGCTGATGTTCTTCTGCCTGCCTGTCGCGGCCTTCATGACAGCGAGGGTGGCGAAGCACTTTTGAAGGTGCTCCTCCTCCTGCTGCCTGGCAAGTGCAATCACCGCCTGGAAGGGGGACGGGTCGGTGTGCATCGACTCAACGCCGCCGGAAGATGCTTGCTCGGTGAGCACCGGTGTTCTTGTCACCGAGGCAGTTGGTGTCGCTCGGCCTTGTGGCGACCTCGCGACACGAGGCTTCCGGCCAAAGGGGTCTTCTACCTCGACGTCCCCACTTTGAGAGGGTAGGCGAGGAAATTGATCCCTCTGGTTCGTTTTTGGGGTTAGGGTACCCCGGGAAGGTTCTTGCACCTTTTGAATAGTTTTTTCTTGTGAACCGCTCATAATGTCTGGATTAGCCCCCAAGACTGGGCGTTTGTTACCCCCCAAAACAGTGCCCCAATGTGAATGTCAAAACCGACCCGTCGCCAGAGCAACTATATCCGTGTTCGACCGCCTCCAAAACACCGGCGGTCCCAGACGAGCAGTGGCCTCGGCAGAGCCCCCCCGTGACCGCAGCAGGGCCCTATCCGGTCGCCAACCGGCACCACCACGGCCAAGGGGATTTTCGCCGGCTGATAGGGCAGCCAGGTCAGCTGGCTGGGCTGACCCGGGCCCCTGTACTATCCGGCAGCCTGGGAGGTGCAGAACCCAGTTTTTAAGCTGTACCCTCTGCTCGTTCTAGACCCCCAGCGCAGTGGAGGCTGAAGAACCCAGAGTCACCCCGGCAAGTAGGCCGGAATGATTTAGAAAAAACAACCGGGCTATTGAAATGAAACGGAGAATGCAGTTGTGAAAAGGAGACGCGAAAAAGGACCATTGCGTCCCCCTCCCCTTTTAGTCGGCTCTTACGACAAGCAGGGGATACTGTTGGACATTCTATCCCGGCCCAACACGGGAATAATAATAATAATAATAATAATAATAATTTTTTTTTTTTTTTTTTTTTTTTTGGTAGGAGGTGGAATGCGTTTACGCACACTGAGGGGCTCGTTGTCCCCTCAGTAGTGTCGGACTCCCACGAGCTCGATGTCCCGTGAACTACCGACTAAACCACCTCACTCGGCACCGAGGACACTAGCCTGGAACTGTTTCACACATTACTTCGGGCTAGGCCTTTGATATTACGCCACTAGGGCAACCTCCTTGGGGAAAAGCTGAGGATTAAGGCCGATCGAGGTCGACCTTTTTCGCCCGAAGAATGGCCTGGACGTAGTGCTTGACACAGTTCCAGTTGCCCTCTCCCTGGAGCATAGCTCCGACGATGTTGTTTGGGCTGACGATCACGCCGATCTCAGATGAAAGCGAGGCTCGGCGGACGTGCCAACGGTCGCACTGAAAGAAAGTGTGCTCGGACGTGTCTGGGATGCCGGAGCAATACAGACAGTCCGGGCTGGCGACTTTGCCCATCCGGTGCAGATAGGCTCGGAAGTACCCGTGCCCAGAAAGAAACTGGGTCACGTAGTAATCGACCTCGCCGTGCTGCCGTTCCACCCATGGTCGGACGGAAGGTATGAGCTGGAAGGTCCAACGTCCCCTCAGCTCGGCTTCCCAGTCGCGCTGCCAAGAGTCGAAGCTGCGATCGCGCTCTTCCCTGGCAGCTGTTTCCCGGCCCACTTCAGGCCTCCTCCGGTAAATCGCCTGCCTCTCCCTCGCGAGGAAGAGGACGGGAATGACTCCGGCGATCACCATCACAGCAGGCTCGGAGACTGTGCGGTAGGCCGAAGCGACCCGCAGAGCTCCTCGGCGCTGGACTCGGGCAAGCCGGTCTCGGTAGACTCGCTTCTCGAGTGCGTGAGCCCATACCTCCGCCCCGTACAGCAAGACTGACTGGACGGCAGTCATGAGCAAGCGGCGCTTGCAGGAGCGAGGACCGCCGACATTGGGCATAAGCCTACCAAGGGCAGCGACACCCTTAGCGGCTTTGTCGGCGGCGCGCTGGATCTGCTCGCCGAAAGACAGTCTGCTATCGGCCATGACTCCCAGGTACTTTGCAGCAGGCTTAGTCTCGAGTGTGACGTCACCTATCTGCACCGGGAACACGGTGTTAATCCTCTTTTTGGTGAGGACGACAATCTCCGTCTTACTGATAGCCAGGGACAAGCCGTGATCTCGCATCCACCCGTTGACCTTGGCCATCACTACGCTGAGCCTCAGTTTTGCCTGCTCGACGTTCCTCGCAGCGATCAAGGCAGCGACATCGTCAGCATAGCCAACGAGGCGGGTCTCATCGGGCATGTCTAGCCTCAGCAAGCTGTCGTAAGACACGTTCCAGAGATCTGGTCCGAGAATGGACCCCTGCGCAGCCCCGGAAGTGATGGGAATGCGCCGCTGACCTTCGGTCGTGTCGTACAACAGAACGCGGTCTGACAAATACGCCTCCAACATACGCAGGAGGTAGGAGGGAACTTGGAACGTATGCTCAAGCGCCCACAGCATATCGCTCCACCTGGCGGAGTTAAAAGCGTTCTTCACGTCGAGCGTGACGAGAAGGACCACGCGGCGCGACCAGTGGTTGTGGTCCTCCGCCCTCCGCACTGCCTCAACTACCTCCTGGATAGCGTCGATGGTAGAGCGACCGGATCTGAAGCCGTACTGCTGCGGGGACAAGTCCCCCGCAGAGACGATGGCCTCGGTCAGCCTGACACGCAGGAGCTTCTCAAGCACTTTCCCGGCCGTGTCGAGCATACACAGGGGTCGGAAAGAAGAAGGGGTCCCCGGTGTGCTCTTCGCCTTCGGAATAAGAACAAGGCGGGCAACCTTCCACGAAGAAAAGAAAACGCCTTCCGCCAGACACGCGTTGAACATATCGAGCAGAAGCCTTGGATTCACCTCCGCAGCGAGCTTGAGCACCTCCGCCGGAATGCCATCGGGACCGGGCGCTCTTCTGGGTCGTAGGGATCGGACGGCGGCGGTGAGTTCCTCTTCCCGGAAAACTGGGAAGGCGCCTACCTCTCCGAATTCCCTGACTGGCCGGACTGGGTGGCTGGGAAACAGTGTATCTACGACGACGGCCATGGCTTGTGGTTCCATGACCGCAGGTGGTGAGCGAGCCCCTAGCTTCTGGGTTACAAGTTTGTAGCCCATCCCCCAGGGGTCGTTGTCGATATCCTGACACAGCTGCTTCCAGCACCTGACTTTACTCCGGTTGATGGCACCGCGGAGCTCTCGGCGGGCCGCTCTGTGCTCAGCCGATCTGGCATTTGCATCAGGGCGGTTCCTTGCTCGCTGCGCAACTCGTCGGAGACCAAGGCATCTCCTCCGGAGTTCCGCGATTTCAGGCGTCCACCAGTAAACCGGCTTCTTCCTGTGGCGGCGGGAAACTCCGGGCATCGACTGCTCACACGCGGTCGCGATGAGACGCATCGTCGATGCTGCCAGATCTTCAGCACCTGTGAAATTCACAATGCTCTGGTCTTTGATTACTTCTTTAAAAGTGTCTTTGCTCAGACGACTGGTGTTCCAGCGTCGAGCCAGAGGAGCAGGTTCAGCGCGCAAGCGCGCACCCTCGAGAAGGACCTTGAAGAGGATCCCCTGATGGTCGCTAGAGGAATACTCCTCGCAGACACGCCAGTCGGAGATCCGCTGGACAATCCCTACAGAGGCAAGGGATATGTCAGGGATCGTCTCTCTGCACCCTGGACGGCGAAAGGTGGAAATGCCGCCCGTGTTAAGGATACAGAGGCCCGACCTGGCAGCCGACTCGAGGACGTAACGACCTCGAGTGTCGGTCCGCGGGGAACCCCATTCCACGGCTTTTGCGTTAAAATCGCCACCGACTATGACCCCGCCAGAGATTTTCATGATCTCATCCTCAATGGAATCGACCATGTGGCGGTAGTCTCCGATCGGTTGATTTGGCGTGAGGTAACAGGAGAAGACGGTGAAACCCCTGCTCCTCACCCAAACGAAGCCGTTGCCCGATCCGGAATCGAGAACAGGCACCTTCCCGAGGTCCAAGATCCATATCGCCGCAGTGCCGGAGGGATCCGAGAACCACTGCGCGGAGCGTCGGTTCTGGTACTGCTCACTGAGAAGCAGTAGGTCAGCACCCTGCTCCGTGGCGAATTGGAACAGCAAGTCGTTTGCTGTCCTGCTCCTCTGCATATTAAGTTGCAGAACACTGATCATTTTTGTTGTTTCTGGCGAAGCTCCTGGATGGCCCGCCTGTACTGCCCGCAACGACCAGACCCAGCGGAATGCTTGACCTGGTCGCCCTTCAAGCCGGCTTCTGTACACAGGACACAGGACAGCGCTGCATTGCACGCGCTGGCCCTGTGGTCCTGGCCGCCGCACTTGAAGCAGAGCTTGCTTCTATCGGGTCCAGAGCAGCGATTAGCGACGTGACCGAACCCCAGACATTTAAAACATCTGGAAGCCACGAGCTTCTCACGCACCCGACAGCTCACGTACCATACCTTAAGGTGGCCCTTCTCCAGGAGCTTCGCAGCAGCTCTGGCTCCCAGCGTCAGGATTGCCACCTTCTGACCCCGAGCATTTGCCTTCGAGACGAAGGTTTTCACCTCGACGTTTTCTCCGAGGACAGCTTTGACGGCAGCGGTCACCTCCTCCTCGGTTGTCAACTCGTCGAGGTCTCTCACCTCCAGCGTAGACTTGGGCTCGAGAACGCGGACTGTCGCGTTCGCCCCCAAGATGGTCTTCAGGTCTTCGCTGAAGGCGGACTTACTCTGAGAGGTGTCCCCGAGTTCGACTAGTAGGTCGCCGGTTCGGGTCTTCCTCATACCCTTGATAACGGCGCCCTTCTCATCGGGCTTCGCTTTGCTGCGAATCTCGCCCAGCACGTCGGCGTAGGATTTCCCCTCCGACGGCTTGATGAGAAGAGCGTCCGGCCGCTGCTTGCGGGGCTTCTTCCTCGGTGCCTTCTTGCTTTCCTGTTCGCCGGGCTGGCTTCCAGGATTTTGACGAGGGTCTCTCTTTTTCCCCTTTCTTTTGACAACCTCGGTCCACGTTTCGGTTTCCGACCGCTTCGCTAAACCGTCTCCCCTAGGCTTCTTCTCAGCCTCCGGATGGGCGGGGCTGGAAGCGGCCCGCTTCCCACCGGCTGGCTGAGCCTTCACCCGCAGTGATGGCGTCGTCTGTGTTGACGCGGCAACCGTCTCGCATGATTGCCACGACCTCCTCAGCTGGATGATGTGGTGCAGACTGGCCTCCAATTGGACGATGCCCATCCTGCACATCCTTGCTGATATTCTTTTGCCGGGTGGTCGCGGCCTTCATTACAGCGAGGGTGTCGAAGCACTTTTTAAGGTGCTCCTCCTCCTGCTGCCTGGCGAGCGCGATGACCGCGTCAAAGGGAGACGAGTCGGCGTCCATCGGCTCGTTGTTCTCAGCGGGTGCCTTTTCGGCGGCCACGGATGTTCTGGCCACCGATGATGCAGGTGTCTTGACCCGGACTGGGGGCGATCTCGTGAGACGGGATCTTCTTTCGAAGGGGCTTGCCACCCCTTCGTCGAGCCCGCTCAGAGAAGAACGCTGCTGGGAGTTTTGTGGGGTTAGGGTACCCCGCTTTGATTCGTGCACCTTTTGAATCGTTTTTCCTTCTGCCGTGTCCATGGTGTCTGGCTTAGCCCCCGAGACTGGGCATTGACCCCCCCAAAAAAATTTTTTTTCCCCTATGAGAATGTCAGACCGACCCATCACCGGAGCAACTATACCTGCGTTCAGCCGCCTCCAAAACATCGGCGGCCCCAGACGAGCAGTGGCCTCGGCAGAGCCCCCCCGTGACCGTAGCAGGGCCCCATCCGGTCGCCAACCGGCACCGCCACGGCCAAGGGGATTTTCGCCGGCTGATAGGGCAGCCAGGTCAGTTGGCTGAGCTGACCCGGGCCCCTGTACTATCCGGCAGCCTGGGAGGTGCAGAACCCAGTTTTTAAGCTGTACCCTCTGCTCGTCCTAGACCTCCAGCGCAATGGAGGCTGAAGAACACAGAGTCACCCCGGCAAGTAGGCCGGAATGATTTAGAAAAACAACCGGGCTATTGAAATGAAACGGAGAATTAAGTTGTGAAAAGGAGACGCGAAAAAGGACCAGTGCGCCCCCCTCCCCTTTTAGTCGGCTCTTACGACAAGCAGGGGATACTGTTGGACATTCTGTCCCGGCCCAACACGGGAAAATAATAATAATAATAATAATAATAATAATAATAATAATAATAATAATAATTCAAATTCAAATTCAAATTCAAATTCAAATTCTTTATTTATAGCATGCGCATGCGACTTACATTGCAGTGATTTTCATATCTCTCTAGCTAAAAGCTATTTTAAGAGAACAACTCTACGTAATTTACATGCTATTTACAGTATTTTTCCATACAATAAACATCACATTTTTATAAATATCCAAATTGTTTTTTCGTACAAAACCAAACTCTTCTTGACAATACATTTAATGTTTTTTATTTTTATTTTTGTAGATGGGCGTGCTCATAAACTAATACATAAACTATTTAAAAAAACAAACAATAAACTAACAAATAAACTATATCAAAAACAAAAACTTAACAACACATTACATACATCAAAGGTCTATACAATTTGCAATACAAAACATTAATTTCAGGTCCTTACTCCATGCATCTTCTTTTTACTTTCTCCCCCCACTCTGTGTCATGCCTGCCTGTCAAATCAGAATAGTTCAAGGACAAGCCAACAACCTCTTTCAGGCAATTGCTTGATCCAAAGTTAATGACTATATCCTCAAAATAATATACTTATTCTAATTAAACAGCAAATTTGATTTACCTCATCCCAATGAATGTTAATTATGTGTAATGTGTTGTTATTAACATAAATGTTCACTAACCACTGGATACTAACAAACTAACCAAACAGGTAGGTCTACATACTAACATTATTATTTTATTCATGCTACATAAAATTTATGAAAACTTTTTCCTTATGAATCATGCATAAAATGTGATTTTAATTTAATCTTTAACTGATTTTTATTTTTTAGTGTTCTTAATTCCTCAGGCAGTGAGTTCAGCAAATTAGGTATTCTAAATTCTAAAACATTTTTCCCATAGCTATTATAATGCCTAGCTGTTCTAAAGTTTCTTTGCCTAAGGTTATAGTCAATTTCATTTAACAACCTATACTCTTCTTTAAAATAATTTCTATTCAAATCAGTGAACTTAGCCAGTGCTTCAAAAGACATTATACCCAAAAGTTCTCTAGGAATACCATTGAATAAAACCCTTACTATTTTATTTAAAATATTTACCAGGCGTTGCTTAATGTACTCAGGAGCTAAATAATAAATAGTAATACCATAAAATATTGTACTTTGAACTAGGGAAAAATAAACTATTCTCTTAATATTTATAGGGAAAAAACTGCTTAGCCTATAACATTTATACAAAATAATTCTCAAGGTATTTGAAATCGCTGTTATGTGTGTATTGAATTTCATATCTGAGTCTAAATAAATTCCTAAATGCTTTATATTCTCATAAAAACCCAGTGATTTACAGTCACAAGAGTTACTAGTAGGCCTACTAACATCAAGGCATTCTTTTTCATGACAAAATAGGTTAATTTTCAATTTGTTTTCATTAATATTTACTCTTGGATTCCTGAATATAATTGCTTTTGATTTTGATGAATTTAACTTAATAGAATTATTAAAAAAATACTTAATGACTAAATTCAGATCAGTTTGTATTTGACTTAGGCCTATTTTTAAATCTGTATGCACAAAATATATTATATTATCATCTGCATATTGCAACAATTTACTTTTTAATTTTAAATCAGCCAGATCATTCATATATATATTGAATAATGCAGGTGAGAGAACACTACCTTGAACCAAGCCATAATTTTGTATAAATCCACTACTAACATTATTTCCTATGCTAACATGTAGCCTTCTGTCACTAAAATAACTTCTGAAAAATTGGAGCAGTTTCCCTCCGATACCAATCCTTTTGAGTTTGTCTAACATTATTTCAAAATCTACTAGATCAAAGGCTTTGGTGAGGTCAGTAGCTACAGCAATCACAAATTTGTTGTCATTTAATGCTTTGTTCACATCTTGTACTAAATTTTCTACAAGGTCTATAGTAGAAGTATTTGGCCTAAAACCAAACTGAGCCTTACTTATAATTGCATTCTCATTTAAATACTGTTGAAGTTGTAAGCAGATGTAGTGTTCTAAAATCTTTGTGATTGCTGAGACTGACCCCACCGGCCTATAACATCCAAAATCCTGTTTGGAACCTTTTTTAAAAATAGGTCTTAAATAAGTAATTTTCATATCTGTAGGCATTACTCCAGTGTCGAAGATCCTTACAAACAAATGCATGATTACCATTTTTAGACGAAAAATATGATTTTTTATGTCTCTTGGCCTAATGCCATCAGGACCAGCAGAAGATTTAGCATTTAACCTATCGACAGCTAAGTAATACAGTCTATGATTTTTTGCCATAAAATTCATGCTTACACTATCACCTTGTATTTGAATATTGTTTTGAAAACTACTATCTAGGTCAAATTTCTGTCCCTGCATTTCGAGCTTTACTTCTTCTACTGAAGTTTTAAAACTGTTTTCAAAGTTATTTACCACACTCATAATCTCATTTTCAGTATTGATCTTAAAATTATGTTTTACAGATTCTATAATTGTTGGCTTCACTTTTTTATTAATAACCTGATTTACTAAATCCCAAGATTTTTTACTGTCTTTAAAATGTTCGGAAAATTCCCTAAAATAATAATGCTTTTTCTCTAATCTAATTTCTTTAATAAGATCATTTCTTGCTCTTTTGAACCTATTTCTTAAATCTAAATTGTATTTGTCCCTTTTAAGTAAACCCCATAGCCTATTTTTTTCATTAATCAGTTGCTGTATAGAGTTATTGAACCAAGGGTTTTGCAATTCTTTTGAACTTACTTTCACTATATTTTTACATTTATCATACATTTTTTTGAATCTAGAAACTATTTCATTATAAATGTCATTTGGTTCCCTTAGATCCAATACAGGCCACCAATTTTCCTGACTTAGAGCTATATTCATCATTCTGTTGTTTATTACTTCCTTATAACTAAAATTACTGCCCCTATTTTCCCCTTTTTTACAATTCATCGAAAGGCCTATCCAATAATGATCTGCAACTTTCTCTTCTATTACAAAAGTTTTTTGTATATGGTCAGGACCTCTTATATTAATGTGATCTAGGCACGTAGACACTAAATTGTTGTTATAATATTCAACTCTTGTAGGTTTGTTTATCATATTAATTATGCCATGAGAGTATAGCACGTCTAAATATCTGTCTGCACCATACATATGACTATTATAACAAAGGTTAATATCCCCTATCATTACTATATTCTTTTCTTTTTTTAATATATCTAAATTCAGCAGATCATCTAATTCACTAATAAAATTATTTACATTCATGTGTGGAGGACGGTAAAAAGACAACACTATAATTGTTTCTCCCTTATAATAAATCCTTAATATTAATAATTCTGCTGAGTGAAAGTTAACCTCTAATTCTTCCATCTTTATCTTATCTCTATAGAGACACAATATACCTCCTCCCTCACCAGACTGCCTACATTTTGATATACTATTGAACCCATTTATACCAAAATTCTTAATTTCTTCACTGTTTACTCTGACCTCATTGAAAAATATCAAATCAATGTAACTTAAAATTCTATTTGACACTGCTAAAATAGTATCCCAATATTTTCTTATGCTTCTCACATTAATACCTAACATAATGAGATCACCGTTATTTCTATTTTGATGTAAAAAATTAATTGTGTTTCCAAAATCATTAAATGAAATACATTGCCCATCCTCTGTAACATCATTTTCCTCTAATTGAAAAATTTTGAAATCTATTTGTACCTACCTAATAATAATAATAATAATAATATTTATTGCTAAACAATTGTACAATTGCATTGCATACATAATTTTTAACTTATATATCTTAATAAAATTAATGCTTAGTTTTTTTATCATTCTTCACAATTTTATCTGCATTTTCATAAAGTCTTCAACTTTATAGATTGCCTCTTGTAATAATATATTTTTTATTTTATTTTTAAATATTTTAATATTTTTTCATTTTTTAATTTGTTTGGTAATTTATTAAAGAAAATAATTCCATTGTATTGTAAGTGTTTTTTAAATAATTCTGTGTTGTGATGAGGTATGACAAGGTGGGATTGACTTCATAAATTTGAATTGTCATGTACTTCATATAAATGTATGTTGTTTTTTACAAATAGTATTGCTTCATAAATATAAATCGATGGAAATGTCATTATTTTATTATTTTTAAATAGGTCTTTACAAGAATGTCGTCTTGATTTCTTGAATATAATTCTTATTGCCATTTTTTGTAAAATAAAGACTTGGTTACATCTTGTGGTTGAGTTGCCCCAAATACATACACCATATTTCATAAGTGGAAAAAACAGTCCATAGTAAGTAGATAGTAATAATTGTACGTTACAGAATTTAGACAATTTTCTCAACACAAAGTTTGAACTACTTAGTCTCATGCATAGTTTTTCTATGTGGGTATTAAAATTTAAATGTGTATCAATGGTAATTCCTAAAAAGTTTACACTCTCAGTACTTTCAATTATTGTTTCATTCAATTCAAGGGTTATTTTTCTGTCATCTTTACTTCGTTTGAGTTTGAATTAAGTATATTGTGTTTTTCCTGAATTTATTACAAGTCTGTTCTCAGTATACCATTGCATGAGATAATTACTATTTATAAAAGTATCGATTTCTAAATTTGTTTTGTTTATGTCTGATAAGAATAATGTGATAACCCAGGGATTGACAATGGAGATGCCTAGAATATCCCACTTATCACAGGTATATCCTCAGGATATCACATAAAGATAATGAATATGTAAAAAATCCAAAAATTGTAATAAAAAAATCTAGTTGAGGTAATGCATTTCTACATGGTGTCCACACAGTTTACCACAGTGCAAATTCTATTGACCTAGGTTGGGATTTGAACCAGGGACCCTTACCTTCGCAAGCTGAGCCTCTATCCACTACACCACCAGACCTGTGTTGGTGATCACAGGGCAAAATGTCATCTTGAGTATAATTCAAATAATTACGGCCATATCCATGAAATATTCTCGGGATATCCTTCCTAGCGCAAACTGCAGTAATGCATTATAAAACATTTATTTATTCATTTATTGTTTCAACCTCAGGATATTCTAGGCATATGGTCCTTAACAATGTCCATTTTATCGATGAGTGAACGAAGTGAACGAGTCTATGTATCAGCGGAGTTGAAGATTCGTTGTCCGTCACTGTGTGAGTGTGTGAGTGTGTGAGTGTGTGAGTGTGTGAGTGTGTACGTAACGCGGTAACTAAAAAGCCGCTACACTAATCAATTCCAAATTTCGCACAAACGTTAAGTATCTCACAGGGAATATGCCATTAAATTATGAAGCATATTGGTTTAGTATTTTTTGAGTAATTTAATATTTTAACTTGCAAAAAATCATCATAAGTTTAACATTGGGCAATAATTTACTTTAGTAAACTACGGGATACAAATAAAGATTGTTTCAAAATAAAAGGAAAATAACGGTGGAGTTTAGAAAAAAAGTATTTCACGAAACACTTAAATGACATGCTACATGCCTATCAATTGTTAGTTTTTTAAGTCTACGTTAAAATGTTTATTATTGAAAAAAACAATGCCTAGAAATATAAAAATTCAGATGGATCATTTCTGTTTTGTTGCCTCAGTCGAAATAGTTTATATGAATGACGCTAGATGGAACCAACAGGAACACATTGTCATGTTCCTTTTACTAACAGCTGATTCCACATATTTAAGAGAAAATATTTATTGATTGTTTATTTTAGGTACAATTAATAAAACGTTAAAAAACAATGAGTAAAGATACTATGGCATGTATAAAAGTACATTGATGAAACAAATGTGAATTTTATCCCAGCAAACGCAATTTTTGTATAAAATTGCGATAAAAAATATATTTTTATAGCGCAATTCGTATTAATAACAAACTTTTGTGCCAAGAAGGATGCATGCGATCAGTTATATTAAGACAAATTAAATACGTATGAAATTGAATTGAGAATGTAGGATGTTGTAGTTGTAGATGTGTAGATTAATGATTTGTTTCCTACATAATTTTACTATACATAATCAAGCAAGAAATTCATAAAAATAATAATTAATTTTGCATATATAGTAGTATAATTAGTTTTATAATAATAAAGTCAGGATAGCCAGATTCAAAAATAAGAGGATTAGGTCGCGGATTCATGGACGGCTCATCATTGGCGCCGTCCTCGTGACCAGTTATTCCGCACCACACAAGCGGATCAAGAACCCGAGCAAGAGCTCTGGGAGCTTCCGTAGGCCAAGGCAAAGAATAAGCAAGCTTCTGAAACTGAAAAAGGCGGTCCAAAAGGCGAGGATCCAAAAGGATAAAAACCCGGATCTCTGCGCCACTAAAATTGTATATACGAGACTGATTACGAATGGGGTTGTTATCCTTGCTGGACGGAAAATATGCCCCTGGCAGATCCAGGTTTACTGTGGATTTATCCAATGTCAATGACTACTTTATTGTCCCCCGCCTCCTGGGTGATGAATATGTCCGTGACTACGCTCAAGGGGTTAGATGGTTCGCTTACTTCTTTCTTTAAGTACCCTAAACAGTAACCTGTAGTGATTTTAGAAACTAAACAAATGTAAATGGTATTTTTCCAATGTAAAATTGTCGCATAATTAAAAAAATGCTGGTTTACACGGGAGAAAAAAGCATTCAAATCATCATGGCTTTAAGCCCCCCCCCGCATGTTCTTTTGCAAACAACCGCTTTGGCGGGAGGGCGTGGGGGGCGAAGCCTCCCCATGTCCTTTTGCAAACAACTGCTTTGGCGAGAGGGCGTGGGGGGCAAAGCCCCCCATGTTCTTTTGCAAACAACCGATTTGGCGGGAGGGCGTGGGGGGCGAAGCCCCCACACTTTCTTTTTACAAACAACTGCTTTGGCGGGTAATTAGTCGCTGATAGGTTTGTAGAGCTAAGTTTATTTAAATACTATTATTAAAAAAGCATGTAAACCATCATGACTTTATAATCATGGGCAGTCTAAAGGGGGGGTGTGGGGGGGCGAAGCCCCCCCATGTCCTTTTTAAAACAACTGCTTTGGCTTGTAATTAGTTGCTGATAGTTTTGTAGAGCTAGGTTCATTTAATACTAATAGAAAAAACATTTAAACCATCATGGCTTTATAATTATAGGTAGAGGGTAGGGGGGATTTTGGGGGGCGAAGCCCCCCCATGACTCTTAGCAAACAACTGCTTTGGCGTTTAACTGTTTTAAGTCGCTCATAACCTTGTAGAGCTAGATTTACACAGTAAAAAAAAAGCTTTCAAACTAATAAAGCTTCTTAGTCATGGTCAGTGTAATGGCGAAGATGTGGGGGGAACAAAGGCCCCCCATGTCCTTTTGCCAACAACTGCTTTGGCGTGAGGGCGAAGCTCCTCCATGTCCTTCTACAAACCACTGCTCTCTTGTCTAATTATTCGCTGATATTTTTTTAGAGGTTAGTTGATTTAATACTATTAGAGGAGATTATTTAAACCATCATGGCCAGTTTAAAGGGGAAGGTGTGGGGGGCGAAGCCCCCCCAAGTCCTTTTGCATACACCACTTTGCGGAAAGGCGCGGGGGGCGAAGCTATGTTTATTTAATACTATTAGAAAAAACTTTTAAACCATCTTGGCATTATAATTATGGGCAGTATAAAGAGGGGGATGTGGGGGGCGAAGCCCCCCATGTCCTTTTGCAAACAACCGCTTTGGCGGGAGGGCGTAACGGGCGAGGCCCCCCACTTTCTTTATACAAACAACTGCTTTGGCGTGTAATTAGTCGCTGATAGGTTTGTAGAGCTAGGTTTATTTAAATACTATTATTAAAAAAGCATGTAAACCATCAGGGCTTTATAGTCATGGGCAGTCTAAAGGGGGGGGTGTGGGGGGGCAAGCCCCCCATGTCCTTTTTAAAACAACTGCTTTGGCGTGTAATTAGTTGCTGATAGATTTGTAGAGCTAGGGTCATTTAATACTAATAAAAAAAAACATTTAAACCATCATGGCTTTATAAACATGGGCAGTGCAAAGGGAGGTGTGGGGGGGGCGAAACCTCCCCAAGTCCTTTTGCAAACACCTGCTTTGGCGGGAGGGCGTGGGGGGCGAAGATATTTAATACTATTAAAAAACAATTAAACTATTATGGCTTTATAATTATGGGCAGTGTAATGAGCGGGGTTTGGGGGGGCGAAGCCCCCCCATGTCCTTTTGCAAACAACCGCTTGGGCGTGTGGGCGTAGGGGGCGAAGCATGTTCTTCTTACAAACAACTGATTTGGCGTGTAATTAGTCGCTGATAGTTTTGTAGATCTAGGTTTATTTAATACAAGTAGAAAAAAACAGTTAAACCATAATCGCTTTATAATCATGGGCAGTTAAAGGGGGGGGGGTGGGGGGGCAAGCCCCCCCACGTCCATTTGCAAAGAACTGCAATGGCGTGTAACTGTCATTAGTTGCTCATAATCTCGTAGAGCTAGTTTTACACAGTAGAAAAAAAACATTCAAACTATCATGGATTCTTAATCACGGGCAGAGTAATGGGGGGGGTCGTGGGGGGGCCAAAGGCCCCCCCATGTCCATTTGCAAATAACTGCTTTGGCGTGTAACTGTTATTAGTCGCTCATAATCTTGTAGAGCTATAGATTTACTCAGTACGAAAAAAGCATTTAACTATCATGCCTTCTTAATCATGGGCAGTGTAAAGGGGAAGGTGTGGGGGGCGAAGCCTCTCCAATTCCTCTTGCAAACACCACTTTGGTGGGAGGGCGTGGGGGGTGAAGCTATGTTTATTTAATACTATTTAAAAAAAGGATTGAAACCTTCATGGCTTTATAATTATGGGCAGTGTAAAGGAGAGTTGTGGGGGGCGAAGCCTCCCATGTCACTTTGTAAACAACTGCTGTGGCGTGTAACTCTTATTATTCGCTCATAATCTTGTAGAGCTAGATTTGCATTCAAACTATCATGGATTCTTAATTTTGGGAAGTGTAAAGGCGAAGTTGTGGTGGGGCGAATCCCCCCCACGTCCTTTTGCAAACATCTGCTTTGCGGGAGGGCGTGGGGGACGAAGCCCCTCATGTCCTTTTACATCCAACTGCTTTGCGGGAGGACGTGAGGAGCTAAGCCCCCCCATGTCCTTTTACAAACAACTGCTCTGCCGTGTAATTGGTCGCTTGTAGAGCCATCGATAGTTTTGTAGAGCTAAGTCTATTTAATACTATGAGAGAAAAAGCATGTAAACCATCATTGCAGCTCAAAGGGGGGGGGTGTGGGGGGCGAAGCCCCCCATGTCCTTTTGCAAACAACCGCAAAATGAAGTCCCCTCATTATCTTTTTACAAACAACTGCTTTGGCGTGTAATTAGTCGCTGATAGTTTTGTAGAGCTAGGTTTATTTAAATACTATTATTAAAAAGCATGTAAACCATCATGGTTTTATAATAATGGTCGTCTAAAGGGGGGGGTGTGGGGGGGCGAAGTCCCCCCATGTCCTTTTTAAAACAACTGCTTTGGCATGTAATTAGTTGCTTATAGTTTTGTAGAGCTAGGTTCATTTAATACTAATTGAAGAAAAACATTTAAACCATCATGGCTTTATAATCATGGGCAGTGTAATGAGGGGGTTGTGGGGGGAGCGAAGCCCCCCCGTGTCCTTTTGCAAACAACCGCTTTGGCTTGAGGGCGTGGGGGCCGAAGCCCCCTCATGTTCTTCTTACAGACAACTGCTTTGGCGTGTAATTAGTCGCTGATAGTTTCGTAGGTTTATTTAGCTAGGTTTATTTAATACCATTAGTACAAAAGCATGTTAACCATCATGGATTTATAATCATGGCCAGTTAAAAGGGGGGGGGCGAAGACCCCCCATGTCCTTTTTAAAACAACTGTTTTGGCGTTTAAATAGTTGCTGATAGTTTTGTTGAGTTAAACGGGTCGCCGGAATTGTATCCCCCGGATTTGTACCCCCCAGAAAAAACGCTACGTCATTTTGACGTCACAGGACGGGGGGTACAATTCCGGCCGCGAACTTTTAGGACGGATAAATTATTATGTATTTTAATCAACTGACATTTCACGGTTGGCTTAACAGCTGCATACTTGATATAAATCCAATTAAACTTCTTAAGTCCGACCCCGGAATTGTCCCCCCCGGATTTGTACCCCCCGGATTTGTACCCCCGTGGTCAAATTCTTAAGTCCTACCCCGGATTTGTACCCCCCGGATTTTTGCCCCCCGGATTTGTACCCCCCGTCGCCAAACCTTTAAGCCCTATCCCGGATTTGTACCCCCCCGTGGCCTTATACTTAAGTCTTATACCCCGGATTTGTACCCCCTGTGCTCAAATCCAGTTTGACCGACCATGGAAATATACCGGGTCAATATTCGTTCTTGTTATTGACTTTTTTAATTAAATTCTCGTAAATCAACGGCTGTTCGATAAATTATTGCCTAATATTATTCTACGAATATGTCTTATTATTATTATATTGTGTAGTCTTATTCATCATTAAGTAAGCTAGAAAATCTGTCAATAATACGCGATGAAAGTATTGGATAAAATATTGTTTTGAATATCTAAATTCATAAAAAATTTGTTAGTTTGATTATATATGTTTCACGTTTATGGTCTCGTATTCCGTTGGACTGTTTGCCATGAAACTAGGTATAAATATGTAAAATGTCACGGAGGAGCTTTTTAGCCATTCATTTCGTCCTATCTCAATCGGGGGTACAAATCCGGGGGGTACAAATCCGGGGTAGCACTTGAAGATTTGGAGACGGGGGGTACAAATCCGGGTTAGTACTTGAAGATTTTTGGCGACGGGGGGTACAAATCCGGGGGTACAATTCCGGGGCCTGACTTAAGATTCTGACCATGGGGGGTACAAATCCGGGGGGTACAAATCCGGGGGGTACATTTCCGGGGTTAGACTCAAGGGAAATAATTTAATTGCACACCATTTAGGTGTTGATGATTTAATAATGTATTGGGGGGTACATTTCCAGTCGAGGGCTGTTTCTCGAGCGATTTAGGCCCCGCCTCCTGTGACGTCAAAATGACGTAGCGTTTTTTGTGGGGGGTACAAATCCGGGGGGTACAAATCCGCTACCCCGGTTCATTTAATACTAGTAGAAAAAAACATTTAAACCACCATGGCTTTATAATCATGGGCAGTGCAAAGGGGGGGGGTGTGGGGGGGCGAAGCCCCCCCCATGTCTCTTTGCAAACAACTGCTTAGGCATGTAACTGTTATTAGTTTCTTATAAAGGGCATCCATCAGCCATTAGTTATGCCATTAGTTATGGGGCTTTAGTTATTAGTTTTCTTGTAGAGAGTTAAAAAAGCATTCAAACTATCATGGCTTCTTAATCATGAGCAGTGTAAAGGCGAAAGCCATGGGGTTTAAACTATCATGGCTTCTTAATCATGAGCAGTGTAAAGGGGAAGGTGTGGGGGGCGATGCCCCTCCAATTCCTCTTGTAAACACCACTTTGGTGGGAGGGCGTAGGGGGCGAAGCTATGTTTATTGAATACTATTAGAAAAAAGCATTTAAACCTTCATGGCTTTATAATTATGGGCAGTGTAAGGAGGGGGATGTGGGGGGCCATGTCCTTTTGCAAAAAACCGCAAAATAAAGCCCCCCATTTTCTTTTTTCAAACAACTTTTTTGGCGTGTTATTAGTCGCGGATAGGTTTGTAGAGCTAGGTTTATTTAAATACTATTATAAAAAAGTATGTAAACCATCATGGCTTTATAATCATTGGCAGTCTAAAGAGGGAGGTGTGGGGGGGGCGAAGCCCCCCCCCTGTTTGCAAACACCGCTTTGCGGGAAGGCGCGGGGGGCGAAGCTATGTTTATATACATATATAAAGATAATTTATTAAGTAAATAATAAATTAACACCTTCTTATAATTTACAAGTTGCTGAATGACAAAGGTTGCAGAATAACAAAGGTTGATGAATTTTGAAATATTATAAAAAATGGTTGGATAATTAATCATTGGTATTTACTATATAAATGGTTCTTTAAAATGTTAATTGAATATCTGATGGCTGTTGTCGAGATAATTTTTAAAGATTCTTTTGGGAGGTGGAACTTATTCCAGAATTTTTTGAAAAAATCTGGAACAGTTCCTCTTGCTCTAACCATCAATCCAATGACTTCTACATTATAGTTCATTCAGTGAGAGTGTAAAGTAAAGCCCCTCCCTTTAAATAACATTTGTTTAGAAAAGAACCAATCAGAGAAGAGGCAGTCCATATGATCCAAGGGATGGTTCACAGCTACTCCCCTTAGTGATTTCAATTGAATGAATACTATATGATATGAATAATAAATTAAGCATGTGTGGATGCATTAATTTGTCTTGTGGACAATTTATTTACTTATTGTAAAGCTCACGTGCATTCTATGTTCACTGCAAACAAACATAACCAAAATTGGCTTTGTCAACAGACATCCAGTTCCAGCTCCAGGTTTTAATAAAGCTCTTTGGCGATTTGTAGCTATAACATCAGGTACTCATGTGACACGGCCTGCCAATGTTACAGCTGATGCAGGAGGTGTGGCTTTACTTTACACTCTCGCTGAATGAAGTATAGAAAGTTGTATTTTTGTTTAATGTCATCTCTTGTTCCACTATATATATATCTTTCTTTTCGTTATGTACTAGAAGTGGTTGATTATGTGCTTTTTCAAATCGGACAGTTGGATCAATATTATATCCATGTTATTTCTTCTTGTCAATGGCAATGATATCACACCTTCTGATGGATCCATTGTTTTCCACACATGTCACTTCTTCGAAGACTTCAAAGTTCTGCTTTTTCTTCAATTCATTTGCTATGATTGATCTTATTGTGTGGTGGCGTTTATTTCGTAATAGTTCCCCATGGGGGCAAGAACCAAGGACGTGTTCAATAGAATCAAATTGATAAGTCTCGGCGTCAGGACAATGCCTGCACCGGGTTCCATCCTTGGATCTGCCGGGGACTGATCTCAGAGGTGCCACATCACCAATGATTTTCAATGCGTCTTTGTATTCAGAGTTTGACAGCCCACATTTTCTGTGAAAATGGATATTTTCCGATTCGCTCTCTTGGAATAAAATGACGCCTCTACCCTTACGGGGAAGAGAGCACCATTTTTCATACTCTTCTTGCTGTAAGATATTTCTTAATTTTTTTGAAGAGAAACGTTTTCAATCATATACTTCTCTACTTAATCCTAATTTATCTATGCAAGCTTCATTTTCTTTTTCTTCATTAAAATTTTTGTACTATTAGAAAAAAAGCTTTTAAACCATCATGGCTGTATAATTATGGGCAGTGAAAAGAGGGGGATTTGGGGGCTTGCAAACAACCGCTTTGGGGAGAGGACGTAAGGGGCGAAGCCCCCCACTTTCTTTTTACAAACAACTGCTTTGGCGTGTAATAAGTCGCTGATAGGTTTGTAGAGCTAGGTTTATTTAAATACTATTATTAAAAAAGCATGTAAACCATCATGGCTTTATAATCATGGGCAGTCTAAAGGAGGGGGTGTGGGGGGGCGAAGCCCCCCCATGTCCTTTTTAAAACAACTGCTTTGGCGTGTTATTAGTTGCTGATAGTTTTGTAGAGCTAGGTTCATTTAATACTAATAGAAAAAACATTTAAACCATCATGGCTTTATAATCATGGGCAGTGCAAAGGGGGGGCGTGGGGGGCGAAGCCCCCGCAAGTCCTTTTGCAAACACCTGCTTTGGTAGGAGGGCGTGGGGGGTGGAATTTGTGGGGCGAAGCCCCCGCTGTCCTTTTACAAACAACAGCTTTGGCTAGAGGGCGAGGGGGGCGAAGCCCCTTCATGTTCTTTTTACAAACAACTGCTTTGGCGTGTAATAAGTCGCTGGTAGGTTTGTAGAGCTAGGTTTATTTAAATACTATTATTAAAAAAGCATGTAAACCATCATGGCTTTATAATCATGGGCAGTCTAAAAGAGGGGGTGTGGGGGGGCGAAGCCCCCCCATGTCCTTTTTAAAACAACTGTTTTGGCGTGTTATTAGTTGCTGATAGTTTTGTAGAGCTAGGTTCATTTAATACTAATAGAAAAAACATTTAAACCATCATGGCTTTATAATCATGGGCAGTGCAAAGGGGGGGCGTGGGGGGCGAAGCCCCCCCAAGTCCTTTTGCAAACACCTGCTTTGGTAGGAGGGCGTGGGGGGTGGAATTTGTGGGGCGAAGCCCCCCCCTGTCCTTTTACAAACAACAGCTTTGGCTAGAGGGCGAGGGGGGCGAAGCCCCTTCATGTTCTTTATACAAACAACTGCTTTGGCGTGTAATTAGTCGCTGATAGTTTTGTAGAGCTAGGTTTATTTAATACTAATAGAAAAAGAAACATTTAAACC